>JAJAGP010003898.1:0-62036 GCA_025084515.1 Ancistrus triradiatus | reverse complement strand
ACATGACGCACCCTGAAGTTGTCGGGATCAACGTTCAGTTTCTCAGAGTGCAGCACACTCAGGTCAGCGAAGGTTTCCTTGATGTTGTCCATGTTCTTCACAGCTTTCTCCAAACCACGAAGAACTGTCAAACCATGGGCAGCCACATTGGGGTTTCCTGAGATGGCAGCGGCGTTATACAAGTTTCCAAATTTACCGAAATACCTCTGGGTCCATGGGTACACGACCAGACACCTGCAAGGTAAAAATGAAAGGCACGTGATAATCACAGTTACACCGTATTTAATTTTAAAGTTATACATAGGATTACATTTGCATGGACGTGCCTTGCCAGTGCCTGATGACCAACGGAACTGTAATCTATCTTCGAGAAGATGTCTTGGATGGTAGTGCGCTCGAAGTCTGTCCACTGAACCATGTTGAAGCCTTGAGAGATTTCTGAATGTTCTGCTGAACTGAGAGTCCTTTAACTTCAGACTCCTGGTCGCGGCTTATATATCCACTGGACCACACCTTCAAAAGTCAAGCGACCATAAAACGTTTTATCGGATAAATATTCACCCTCAAATTTCACTGTGTCTTATCACAGGGTTGTACAAATGACACAGCAAAATGTAAAAAAAGTCAGACTACTATAGATGCCACCTCAGGGGTGGAGAATCGAGATAACACTTGCATTGCATGTTTTCAGCAGATAAGACCTTACAAACAACGAAAATAAAATTATAGAAATAGGTTCGGCAATGACTGGAGTCTGTTGGGCAAGATCCAGCACTGAAAGGGAGAATCCAAATCAAAAAGACAACACAGGATTAATGCTTCACTGGAGGCAATAAGCTCATTCAATATGGCACAGGATGCAGGCCTAATCTACTTAGCAGTTCATATGTTGTTAACTGCTATCACCAGTTTAATATTAGTTTATATTTCTTGTAATGCTATTATTATTATTATTATTATTATTATTATTATTATTATTATTTAATAATAATAATAATAATAATAATAATAATAATAATAATAATAATGTGTTTGCATGTGTCATGTACACCTATTAGAGTACATAAACCTACTAATATATTCGAGCTTTTTCTTGGTTTTATAACCAAAGGATCCTAAACCACAACATTAAACAATTAAGTAACACTGTTCTCAAAACTTCATTTATGACCTCAAGACTGGACTGCTTAGCCTCAGCGAGCTGCATGCCTATCCGCTGCGTGTGGATCCCACCAACTTCAAGGTAGTTTCAGCATGCATTTGACTCTTAAATTTCACGAAATGTTTTAATTTTCAAAACACTGAACACCTTTTGAACGGCATCACTGTAGTAGGCTATTTGTTCATGTTTCCGTTTAAATGTACCTGGGCCTAATTGTTCGTGTATTTTTATGTCTTTTTCTTAGATAATCATGCACAACATTCTTGTGGTGCTTGCCTTAAAATTTCTGAATGAATTCATTCCCGAGGTCACGTTTCGATGGACAAGTTCCTCTCTCAAGTCAGTCTGGCTCTCTCTGAGAAATACCGCTAGAGACAAGCATCCGGTCAGCTCTGTTCATCAATATATTCTACTTGTATATGAATAGCAACTAAAGTACTTGCCTATTGCAAATCTTCTCGTTCTTTGTTACTTACACGCAATTCTGGTTCGCGCTTTTAATTACCGGTCTGCCTTCGTAATAGCAGGCTGACAGCATAAAGATTTAGAAAATGGTTGGTTGACAAGGAGGTTACTTTGCCCATTAACATTATGAGTGACTGTCACCCGAACTGGTAGTATGTAGTACGACTTAATATTATATGCTTACATTCTTAGTTACTTACACACTGCAAATGGTAGCCTACTATATGAACAAAGTATCCTAAACCAACACATCAGCTATAGCAACTAAAAAGCGCTTCTCAAAACTCTCACAGTGAATAGATATAGAAAATAATTCAACCATCATATTGTGGAAATCCATACCTTTTTTGTAAGATTATATATCAAAAAAAGAAATCGGATTTTTCCAGTTGTATTTAACATGAAAGTGAAAATTATAAATAAATAATAAAGTTTCTGAAAACGTGTGACAGTTCATGTTTTGTTCATGCCTTTGTTGACATGTGAGGAAAAAGGATTTATGGTTAGATGAGAACAAGACTGCACTTTTGGGACTGATATTCAAACATTAGTTTTGGCAAAAACCAAACAGCACACTAGAAACTGTGCCTACTGTAAAGCATGGTGATGGCAACATGATGTTTTGATGTTGTTTTTCTTCAGTGGAGACTTGGTAATTGGTCAGGGTTTAAGGAAGAATGGATGTTGTATAAGTATACCTGAATTCTTGAGGAAATCCTGCAGCCCTCTGCGTAACAGCTGAAGAAAAGCAGCATGGTTCACAGTAGCTCAAGCATTGAAAAGTGACTGGTCGTCAAGTGAGGACCCTCCGCAGTCCATTGCAACTTAACATTAAATTTGACTAAACTTGAACAAAAATTACCCAGTCTATGTGTGCAATGCGGTACAGACATATTCAAAAAGACTGACGACTGAAATTAAAGCAAGAGCTGACAACTTTTTTGCAATTTATATATAATTATGCAATTGTTGCTTTTTCCTCATTGCTTACGTAATAAAGGGAATTTCAAATGTGCATAATGTCTTTTCTAGGCAGTGTAGATGCATTTACATTTTTCATAGTCCATAAAAATGTTTTGCAAAACTATTCATACAAATCTCCATAGTACAAAGCATTAACTAAGCACAAATTGATTATGTTAAATCACATTAAATTATTAAGAATGAATGAATCTATAAAATTAATTAATGAATAATCTGTAATAATAATAATAATAATAATAATAATAATAATAATAATAGACAAATTTTTTATACTTTTTATCCTTCTGGGGAAAGTTTATGTTATTTATTTATTTTATTTCGCGTTTTTTTTTTTTTTTCAGAAATTGCAACCTTCTTTTGAAACACTACATTTGTATACATTTATTTATTTGTAACACTGTTTACTCAGCAACAATAAACGTATTCTATTCTATTCTATTCTATTTATGTCAGTGGGAATTCCCCGCAAATATAGTGAGACAGACATATGTGTGTATATGTGAATCAGAAAAAGTTGGGACAGTATAAAAAATGAAGAAAGACTGGAACGTGAAACCTTTTTGGAATGTGCTGCAGGCCTGAAATACAAAACATTTGTGGATGATTCATTTGAGGTTCATTCATGGATCTAAGTCCAGCTCTTAACCCAACGAAACTGCTGACGCTCTACAACTATCCCTTTTATTTCTGACTGAAAATATTAACATTAATAGCTTCATCTTCCAAATTTATAATCACCAGTCAAGTAACGGATCCTAGACTTTGGTTAACACTGTGATCTCACTCACATTTTCTTCTGTTCCTAGAATTGGCACTGGTGTAGGGCCCACTGATTTATCACTCGGCTTGCGGCTTTATGTCTATAAGACCGCAGCATACCAGTGCAAATATCGCACGTTATAGCACTCCCTTTCGTGTATTATTGTTTAATTGTGGATCACCTGTAAACTTAATGGATTTACTGTAAACTTTCACAGTACATTATTTCTTGGGAGGCAACACAGAAATACAATTATGCAATTGTAGGAATGCATGTTTATTAACAAATGAAATTGCAATTAGTGGCTGTCCCGGCCGGAAGTGTTAACAAATAGAATTGTCATTCAGATCACTTTTTAATTGGACTGTTAGATTTTTTTTATTCTGTTCCACACATACTCTAAATTAGGGGCGTTACCTTTTATTACAGTTCCTGTATGGGTTAGCTGCATAGAGAGTACTCACCTAACATACTAATTTGTGGTGTAGCATAACAATAACTCTGAACCAGACAGATTCACGCGTTATCACTTAAATGTTGTTTAAACATTTATTACACACATTTCACAAAATCAACATCTGAAACGAGTAATGGTCCTCGCTGTCTGTAAAAGCAAATTCAGCGGCTAGTGGTACTGCCTTCCGAGAGCGGACACGACCACAGCCAGGAACTTCTGCAGAACAGCCTGCACTTCAGCTGTGAAGCTGGTGCCCACGGTAGAGGCAATGACGATGGTGATGCAGTCAGCCAACAGCTGTAAATGGAAGCAAAGAGGATGAGTTTAAGCAGTGGTGTAAGTTTCGTCTCAACTTTGGGGGGGACACACTCTTCGCTCTACGCTAGATGACGTGATGCGCTAATTTGCATATTCGTGACGTAATTATATCGTATTTACATGCTGCCTAGATAGCACCAGTCCTTTGTATATTGTTGCTTCTTTCTGACTGTCTGTACGGGTTAAATCAACGAACTACAGTATGTGCATAATAAAAAGAAAAAACAGCTGTTGTTGATCAATGCATTGAAATTCAGAAAAACATAAAATGGAATTAATCTATGCGCTACAGCCTACTCATTCACATCCCTGTGTGAGCCCAGCGCGTGAAAAAGCAACTCCGCCTTCCTCCCTCACAATACACAGTTGTAAATTTATAAAATAAAATAACCCCCACACACCAAAAAACAAACAAACAAACAAAAAAAACTACGACTACGAATAGACAACGCTTCTAAACGTATAGAACTAACTAAAGTCGAAAAAATAAACATGACGCACCCTGAAGTTGTCGGGATCTACGTTCAGTTTCTCAGAGTGCAGCACACTCAGGTCAGCGAGAGTTTCCTTGATGTTGTCCATGTTCTTCACAGCTTTCTCCAAACCACGAAGAACTGTCAAACCATGGGCAGCCACATTGGGGTTTCCTGAGATGGCAGCGGCGTTATACAAGTTTCCAAATTTACCGAAGTACCTCTGGGTCCATGGGTACACGACCAGACACCTGCAAGGGAAAAATGAAAGGCACATGATAATCACAATTACACCGTATTTAATTTTAAAGTTATACATAGCATTTTATTTGCATGGACGTGCCTTGCCAGTGCCTGATGACCAACGGAACTGTAATCTATCTTCGAGAAGATGTCTTGGATGGTAGTGCGCTCGAAGTCTGTCCACTGAACCATGTTGAAGCCCTGAGAGATTTCTGAATGTTCTGCTGAACTGAGATATCTTTAACCTGAGACTCCTGGTCGCGGTTTACATATCCCCTGAACCACACCTTCAAATTTCAACCGACCGGAAACGTCTTATCGGATAAATATTCACCCTCAAATGTTGAGTTTATAATGGGTTGTACAAATGACACAGCAAAATACTACAAAAAAGTCGTAGACTAATATAGATGCCTCCCAGGAATGGAGAATCGAGATAACGTTTGCACAGCATGTTTTCAGCAGATAAAAACTTAAAAAAGTAAGAAAAGGGAAAAATAAATTATATATATAAAAAAAAAATTATATATATATATATTTACCACTTGTTATGCTATGAAGTCTGTGTACACGCTGCTTTGAACTAACGAAGATGCAATTGTCACACAAGGATAAGGTATTGCAAAGCAAAGCAAGGAACTAACTGTGCTTTACTTTATTTATAAAAGCGTACATAACATACAGAATAAAGAAAATAAAAGTTAAATAATAATACTAAAGTATACACTCATTTATTTAAATGCACACGAGACACAAAACTTTGTGCGTTGCATACGAGGTTTACATCCAAGGCAACATGAACCAAAAAAGGGATAAGAAATGTATAAATAGCAATAAGGTAATACAATAATAATAATATTAATAATAATAATAATAATAATAATAATAATAATAATAATAATATTTATTAATAATAATAAATTATTATTATTATTATTATTATTATTATTATTATTATTATTATTATTACTAGTAGTAGTAGTAGTAGTAGTAGTAGTAGTAGTATATGAATAGTCCATTAGTTTAAAAAAAAACATTATAATACACAATTTGATATATTTTAATGGTAATTGCAGTTAACGTTAGTATAGGTTTATATATGAGGAACTTAAATGTGAAAATATCCTCCAGGTCAGGCTGATACATCGGAACGTTTTCTTGGCTGCATGCTTACACTCTACAACTGGTTTTATGACCAAAGTATCCTAAACCACAACATTCTATATTTTGCACAAAATGTATTTCATTGGTAATTATACAGTTAATATTAATATAGTTTTTTATGTGATATGTTGAACGTCGGCTAAATGTGAATATACCCTCCAGGTCAGGGTGCAACGATAATATAACTGAGGGAGGGATTAGGCCCTGCTCAGTGCCTATAAAAGCTGTCAGAGAGGCGACAAATCTGTCAGGGCATTTTTGACAACCTACCAAAACCTGAGAACAATGAGTCTTAACGCAAAAGACAAAGCCGCTGTGAAGGCTTTCTTTAGGAATGTCAATGCTAAGGCTGAGGAAATTGGTGACGAGGTTCTCTCTAGGTACTACAAAAATATATAATCATGTTTAAGCTGTTGGGTCATGTTAGCTTTTAACGATGTAGCCTATTGTTAAACTATGATGCCTGTTATAATAACCGCATACATTTTGTGTTTTGTAGGACTTTTGTTGTCTATCCTCAGACGAAGACTTATTTTTCACACTGGAACGACTTGAGCCCAGGTTCTGCTCATGTGAAGAAGCACGGACTGACAGTGATGCAGGGAATCCTCAAGGCCGTCGAAGCTATCGATGACCTCAAGACTGGACTGCTTAGCCTCAGTGAGCTGCATGCCTATACGCTGCGTGTGGATCCCACCAACTTCAAGGTAGTTTGAGCATGCATTTGACTCTTAAATTTCACGAAATGTTTTAATTTTCAAAACACTGAACACCTTTTGAACGGCATCACTGTAGTAGGCTATTTGTTCATGTTTCCGTTTAAATGTACCTGGGCCTAATTGTTCGTGTATTTTTATGTCTTTTTCTTAGATAATCATGCACAACATTCTTGTGGTGCTTGCCTTAAAATTTCCGCATGATTTCACTCCCGAGGTCCACGTTTCGATGGACAAGTTCCTCTCTCAAGTCAGTCTGGCTCTCTCTGAGAAATACCGCTAGAGACAAGCATCCGGTCAGCTTTGCTCAACAATGTATTCTACTTGAACATGTGTAACAAATAAAATTATCTGCCTATAAAGAAATTCTGATTCGCGCGTTTAATTAGCGGTTTCCTTACCCAAAAGCACTCTGACAGCATAAATGTATAGGAGAGTTGTTTGACAAGGAGGTTGGTTTGCCCAGTGACTGTCTCCCAAACTTAATAGTTAGATTCTGTTGCGGTTTTTCCTATTAAGTTTGGGTGACAGTCACTGGGCAAACCAACCTCCTTGTTTACCTTTAGAATTTTCTAAATTTCTGCATAAATATGACCTGAAACATCATCAGATTTTAACACAAGTCCTTGAAGTAGATACAGAGAACCCAGTTAAACAAATGAGACAAAAATATTATACCTGATCATTTATTTATTGAGGAAAATTATCAAATATTACATATTAGTTAGTGGCAAAAGTATGTAAACCATTGCTTTCAGTATCTGGTGTGACCCCCCTGTGCAACTAAAAGTTTCCTGTAACTGTTTATCAGTCCTGCACACTGGCTTGGAATTTTAGCCCATTCCTCCGTACAGAACAGCTTCAACTCTGGGATGTTGGTGGGTTTTCTCACATTAACTGCTCACTTCAGGTCCTTTCACAACATTTCGATTGGATTAATGTCAGAATGTTGACTTGGCCATTCCAAAACATTACCTTTATTCATATTTAATCATTCTTTGGTGGAACGGCTTGTGTGCTTAGGGTCGCTGTCTTGCTACATGACCCACCTTTTCTTGAGATGCAGTTCATGGACAGAAGTCCTGATATGTTCCTTATAGAATTCTCTGATACAATTGTTCCATCAATGATCGCAAGCCATCCTGGCCCAGATGCCACAAAACAGGCCCAAACCCCATGATACTACCACCACCATGTTTCACAGATGGGATAAGGTTCTTATGCTGGAATGCAGTGTTTTCCTTTCTCCAAACATAACGTTTTTCTTTTAAACCAAAAAATTCAATTTTGGTCTCATTTGTCCACAAAACATTCCTCCAATAGCCTTCTGGCTTGTCCACATGATATTTAGCAAACTGCAGACGAGCAGCAATGTTAGTTTTGGAGAGCAGTGGCTTTCTCCTTGCAACCCTGCCATGCACAGCATTGTTGTCCAGTGTTCTTCTGATGGTGGACTCATGAACATTAACATTAGCCAATGTGAGAGAGGCCTTCAGTTACTTAGAAGTTACCTGGGTCCTTTGTGACCTCGCCAGCTTTTGTTGGTCGACCACTCCTGGGGAGGGTATCAATGATCTTGAATTTCCTCAATTTGTACACAATCTGTCTGACTGTGGATTGGTGGAGTCCAAACTCTTTCGAGATGGATTTGTAACATTTTCCAGCCCGATGAGCATCAACAACTCTTTTTCTGAGGTCCTCAGAATGATACACTTCCACAAACATAAGCAGATTTTGATCAATCATTTATTTACATTTACAGCATTTAGCAGTCACCCTTATCCAGAGTGACTTACAATTGCTACAATCTTACAATGCAAGCAACTGTGGGTTAAGGGCCTTGCTCAAGAACCCAACAGTAGCAGCTTGGCAGAGGTGGGATTTGAACCCTGGACCTTTTGGTCCATAGTCCAGTACCTTAACTAAGCTAGGTTACCACAGTCACTAAGTGCCCACTCACACCTGATTGTCATCCCATTGATTGAAAACACCTGACTCTAATTTCACCTTCAAATTAACTGCTAATCCTAGAGCTTCACATACTTGTGGAACTCATTAATATGTAATATTAATATTAATATTAATATTTTATTTTCATCAATAACTAAATGACCAAGTATACTACTTTTGTCTCATTTGTTTAACTGGGTTCTCTTTATCTACTTTTAGGACTTGTATGAAAATCTGATAATGCTTTAGGTCATATTTAAGCAGAAATATAGAAAATTCTAAAGAGTTCACAAACTTTCAAGCACCACTGTGTGTGTGTGTGTGTGAGTGTGTGAGTGTGTGAGTGTGCCCGGTCTCTAACATTACACTTGCGTCACTCTAATCCCATCTGTTCCTTATTTTTTTCCCTAAGAAATATATTTTACTTTAAAATCCATATTTTCACCGTGTCTCCAATGTCCCCAAGTTTTCACTCAGTCCTGTTACCCTACATTCCCACTTCTAAAAATTATTGAACATAGCACAATTCAAATGTTCAATAGGAATTATATCAGTTGGATATCATGAAGAACATAGAAAGGCCAAACGTTAGTTTAGTTCTCTCTTATTTTTTCCTGTATATCTGACGATACTGTAACCATGACTGAGAAGGTCAGTTCCCAAAATTATTTTTAGATGTAATTTGTTTAATCTAAACTATTTTTGGCAAAACATTACAATGTGCTCAGTGAGGAAATGTTCTTAGTATGGAAGAAATGTGGTTACATTTTATTTCTTTGTTAATTCTGTGCTGAACACTCAGTCCTGACATAAAGAGACACAGGACTGAGTAACAGTAAAAGAAGAAACCATGTGAGTGAATGGTGTTTTAAAATGCCAGCAGCAGTGCTGTGTCTGTTTCAGTCATACCAGCTCAACAAACACTAACACACCACCACCACACCAGTGTCACTGCAGTGCTGGGAATGATCCACCACCCAAATAGTGCCTGATCTGTGGTGGTTGTGTGGGGGTCCTGACCATTAGAAAACAGAGTAAAGGGGACTAACAAAGTATGCAGAGAAACAGATGGACTACAGTCTGCAACTGTAGCTTTGAAAAACTAAAAGAGTAAGTTATTTTATGTTACTGAGGTAAAGGTTAATTGTGGCATTATTTATGTCAATGGAAAGTCCTCACAAAGATAGTGAGACAGACAGAGAGAACGTGTGTGTGTGTGTGTGTGTGTGTGTGTGTGCGTGTGCGTGTGCGTGTGTGTGTGTGTGTGTGTGTGTTAGAGAACAGAGTAAAGTGAACTAATAAAGTATGTAGATAAACAGATGAACTACAATCTGTAATTGTAGAACTACAAAGTGCAGTGACCACTAAAACATACATAAAGAAAATACATAATACAAATTGAAAAACATAGAATGCCTAATACTTGTGCACAGTATTGCATATACACCCACACCCACCCACCCACCCATCCAAACACACTCAGCTGTCACTTTATTAGGTACACCAGTTCTACTGCATGTTAGTGCAAATATCTAATCAGCCGATCACATGGCAGCAGTTTAATGCATTTAGTCAATACATTGAAGTTCAAACCAAGCATCAGTATTGCGAAGAAAGGAGACTTACGTGAATTTAACAATGGCATGGTTCCTGACCCAAAATGGGCTGATCTGAGAATTTCAGAAACTGATAGAGCTTGCAGAAAGGCAACAGTAACAATAATAACTACTCGTTACAACCAAGGTATGTAGAAGAGCATCTGTGAACACACAACAGACTGAACCTTGAAGCAGATGGGCTACAGCAGCAGAAGACTACTCCGGGAACTACCTCTTTCAGCTAAGAACTGGCAACTGAGGCTACAATTTGCACAGGCTCACCAAAATTGCACAACAGAAGATTGGAAAACTTTCTGGTCTGATGAACTTCAATTCTTATACACATAGACAGTACTGTCCAAAGGTTTTACAACCAAAATCAGAAAAAGTTGGGATGGTATGGAAAATGCAAATAAAAATATATGCAGTATTTGTTACATTTCCTTAGACTTTTATTTCACTGCAGACAATATGATATTTCAAGATATTTCACTTTTTTCTGGTCAGCTTCATTTAATTTGTTAATAAACATCCATTCCTGCATTTCAAGCCTGCAACACATTCCAAAAAGGTTGGCACAAACAGGTAATGTCAACAAGTGATTACACTCATGATTTCGTACAAATGCTGCATCTACGAAAAGCTGAATCTTTGAGGAGTAAAGATGAACAGAGGATCTCCATTTTATCAACAATTGTGTAAGAAAATTATTGAAATGTTTAAAAACAATGTTCCTCAAAGAAAGACTGGGAAGGAGTTACATATTTCAGTTCTAACTTTTTCTGATTTGTCTTGTTTTGCAAATGCATGGATGTCCCTGGGAAAGCTGTTGTCTTGTAGGCAGCTAATGTAGGCAGCTTGCTCTAAAATCTCAGTGTACTTTTGTGCATTAATGCGGCCATCACAGAAGTGTAAATGACCTTCACCATGGGCACTGACCCAACCCCATACCATGACAGAGCCTGGTTTTTGGACTTGCTGCTGATAACGGTTTGGTTGCTCCTTTTAGTCTTTGGTCCGGAGAACACAGAGTTCATTAAATATCCAAAACATATCTGAAAAACTGATCAGTCTGAAGATAATACATGTTTCCACTGTGTGATGGTCTATCCCAGACGCCGCCAGGTCCACCGAAGTTGATGTCTTTTCTGGACATGGTTAACATAAGGCTTTCTGTTGCACAATAACGTTTTAAGTGGCATTTGTGAATGTAAATCCATATTGTAGTGCTTGATAAAGGTTTGATAAAGTAACCCCATGCCCATGTTTTATCAGCTATTGATGAATGACTGTTCTTGATGCAGTACTGTCTGAGGGATTGGAGATCTTGCCCATTCAGTTTAAGCTTGTGCCCTTGTCATTTTATGTACCTTAGAGGGAGAAATATGTAAATCCATTCCAGTCTTTCTTTGAGGAACATTGTTTTGAAACATTTTAATAATTTTCTTGCAAAAAATGTTGATAAATTGGAGATCATCTGCCCATCTTTACTCCACAAAGACCTGTTGACATTACCTGTTTGAAATCCCATCATTACTTAGTCTTTTTTTTACCTCATCACTAGCCCTAAATTGACCCGTCCCAACTTTTTTGGAATGTGTTGTAGGCTTGAAATGCAGGAATGGATGTTTATTAACAAATGAAATTAAGTTGATCAGAAAAACTGAAAACTGAAATATCTTGGGCTCATACTGTGTGAAATTCATAAAAGTCAAAGGAAATGTAAGGAACACTGCATATTTTTTTTTTTTCCATACTGTCCCAACTTACTGATTTGGGGTTGTAGGCAGATCTGGAAAAAGGTGAGTTTGGGTGTCCTTACCCAGTTTTAAGCATCCTAAACAGCTGTTTCTGTTTCAGTTAATGACTGTGTTTCAACCTACATATTAAATTGATGATCATTATCATCTGTTTGGCGTAATTGGTTAATTATACTACCTGATCATAATAATCTGACAAAATCCCCGACATTGTGTGAGTGTACCTAGAAGAATGTGATCGCACCAAATATTTATTTGATTTACTTCTGTTTTGTTCATTCACTTTTGTGTTTTGTTCATGCTTTTTGTCAGTTGACAAAAATAAACCATTAACTCTATTTCTATTTTGTATTATTAGCATTTCTCCACATCTGTCTAAAACATTTGCACAGTACTATATATATATATATATATATATATATATATATATATATATATATACATAATATATATTACTATATATATATATATATATATATATACTACAGATTTCTTCATTAATTGCAATAATTTTGTTATCTTTGCTAACGTAATTGATGCCTTTGCTAGTTTAATGAATTGCTTTAGTGGTCTGATATGTACTTTTGGTAGGTTATACGGTTATAAATGGCTCGCCTAAATATATAGCTATGATCTATCATTACCTTGCTGGCAGCTTGGCCGACTTTCTTTTAAATATTATTGTTGACCATTATTCCAGCAAAAACAAAGAAATTGATGTTCAAGCTTTTGGAAAGATGCTAGAGCATTATGGGCAACATAGTGCCTGTAGTGAATTTTCATGGCATGTCCTGTAGCATGGCGTGTCCAGAATAATACTAACTCTTTACTTTAAATTTACCTGATTTTATAGGGGGTGTCATGGTGGCTCGATGGGTTGCACCGTCACCTCACAGCAAGAAGGTCCTGGGTTTGATCCCAGGGTGGAGTGAAGTGGGTTCTCCTCATTTCTGCATGTAATTACTCCATGTACTCCTCCGACAGTCCAAAGACGTGTGTTAGGTTAATTGAAGTTTCTAAAGTGCCCTTAATGTGTATAAGTCTGTGAGTGCATGTGCCCTATGATGGATATGTACCCCGTCTAGGGTTGTTCCTGCCTTGTGACCTGTGTTGCCAGATAGGGACCAGCTTCCCTGTGACCCTAATCAAGGATGAAGTGGATAAAACAATGAATGAATGAATGAACGAATGGTCCAGGGTTCAAATCCCACCTCTGCCAAGCTGCTACTGTTGGGTTCTTGAGCAAGGCCCTTAACCCACAGTTGCGTGCATTGAAAGCAACATTTCGGAAGAAGAAAACCAATGTGGACTGTGGTAGCCTAGCGGTTAAGGTACTGGACTATGGACCAAAAGGTCTAGGGTTCAAATCCCATCTCTGCCAAGCTGCCACTGTTGGGTCCTTGAGCAAGGCCCTTAACCCACAATTGCTTGGATGTCTCCAAACATAACTGTAATGGTTCACCATATTAAAAGGAGGTTTTTGTCTCATTTGTTTAACTGGGTTCCCTTTATGTACTTTTAGGACTTATATGAAAATCTGATGATGTTTTTGTTACGGGTCTTACCGGTCTTCGGCGCTAGGGGGTAATGTTGGCTTACTTTTCCTCAGGTTGAGACCCTGACAGTGAGCAGTCGTGCATGCACGGTTAAGGCTGTGCGATAGCGTTATTGTGCAATCATGCATGTACCAGTTAACCTGCTTGATTGCATTATGGGCAACACCTGCTGACTCAGGCATATAAGGTCCGTATTAGCTCAGTCGGTGTTGCACCATCACCCGTTATGGGGGTACCATCGCCCATCGGAGCCCTCACCCGGCTCGGTCGTGCTGTAGCGGATACTCACTGGTAATCGGCATTGTTAGGGATAATGGTAGCTCTTTCTTTGAAAAGAAACAGTAACGGTACGGTCGGGAGGCCGGATGGTAAAACGCTAGGGCAGTAGATTCTAGAGCAGAGAAAGGCTATTTCGTTCGCGCCCCCTAAGCTCCGACTGGAGCACCTCCCTCTTTTTCTGTCGCTGTTCCCACTTTCTTATTGGGGTTAACGCAACCTGCGCACGAGTGGAAGGCAGGCGCCTCACTCGTGCTTTTATTTAATAGAAACGTTGTGTCGCTTTTCAGCCCCGTTCCTAATTTTCCATGTCCTTGTCATGCAGAACCGTGACTCACCTCGTAATCTTGGGAACCCGCAAGCCTCATGTCACGAGCTGCTGGTTTGACACATGCGCAGCTCAGTGAGTGAGAGAGCGAGAGCGCGAACGATTGCACTTTTTCCCAGCTGAGCGATCTCTTCCACATTCACCACACACACCCTTTTTAAGCACTGTTAGTGCTGATTTGATCATATCACTCCTGTTCTATCATCACTACACTGGTTACCAGTTAAATTCTGCATTGATTACAAAATACTTCTTATAACTTATAAAGCTCTACATGGCCCGGCCCCACATTATCTGAGTGAACTCTTAGAGTCTTACAATCTAGCTCGTCTACTTCGTTTGTGTGCAGGACTTCTTTTAGTTCCTAGAATTAAAAAAGTCACAGCATGGGGAAAGGCTTTCTCATACATGGCCCCCCAACTATGGAATAAACTATCCACTTTCGTTCAAGACTCAGACACTCTCCAAATTTTTAAGTCTAGGCTAAAGACATACTTATTTAAGCAGGCTTTTGACTACATTTAGACTGGGATGCATGGCTTGGGTCACTGGGGCCGGAGTCTGGAGTCATGTCTGGCCTGCCTTGCCTGCCTTGCCTGAATTGCCTGCCTTATCCGTTAGCCGGGAGAGTCAGGGCCAGCTGAACTGGGCTTCTGTCCTCTTGATCTTGACTTGTGCATCCTTGCCTTAGACTAAGGGCAGAGCTGGGGGTTCATAGTCAAAGAGTCTTATGGTAATCAGAGACATTGGGTTGCTGTCTTCTGCCTCCCGTGGGGTTGCCGATGTCTCATGTGATCCCTCCTGGCTGTGTTACCTTCCGGTTCTCCTCTTTCTAGCTATGTTGCTATAGCTAATGCTGCCAGGGTCTCATGCTACACATGGCATCAGTGATTGTTAATAGACACTTTGCTCTTAATCAGTAACTAATTACATTTACTGTTTTCTCTCCTAGATGTGTTCCGGTACCAGTTCCTGCCTCACACATGATGTTCATCCGCTTCAGCTTCACACATGCTGCTTCCATCATGAGTTCCTGTCCCACCATACCCAGGCCACACCAGGACAGTAACTCTCGCCCTCCTCCAGTAGGCTGGGGTCGAAGTGCTGCCAACTACCTTCCTGCTTAGACTCAGGATCCTAGAGTGTCTCTGTGTATCTTAATGTCGATGTGCATATTTCACATTTTATTTAAACTATGACTCCATGACTTTAGTTTCATTCTTAGATTTATCATCTACGCCACCCAAGGAGGTTGGGTCCCTTTTGGAGTCTTGGTCCTTCCAAGGCTTCTTCCTCATAACACTTAGGGAGTTTTTCCTTGCCACTATTGTCCTAGGCTTGCTCAATTTGAGCTTGGATGTAGATATTTGGAGATAATCTAAACTTGTAAAGTTGCTTTGAGACAACGCCCCATTGTAAAAAGCGCTATATAAATAAATCTGACTTGACTTTGCAAATCTTTTTGATCCTATATTAAATTGAATACACTACAAAGACAATATATTTAGTGATCAAACATTCACTCATTTTGAATGTGATGCCTGCAGCACGTTTCAAAACAGTTTGGACAGGAGCATGTTTACCACTGTGTTGCATCACCTTTACTTTTAAAAACACTCAATAAGCATTTGGCAACTGAGGACACTAATTGTTGAAGTTTTGTGAGTGGAATTCTTTCCCGTTCTTGCTTGATGTACAACTTTAGTTGCTCAACAGTCCAGGGTCTCCGTTGTTGTATTTTGTGCTTCATACTGCGCCACACATTTTCAGTGTGAGACAGGTCTGGAATGCAGGCAGGCCAGTCTTGTACCTGCACTCTTTTACTACGAAGCCACACTGTTGTAACATGTGCAGAATGTGGCTTGGCATTGTCTTGCTGAAATAAGCAGGGACGTCCCTGAAAAGACGTTGCTTGGATGGCAGCAACATGTTGCACCAAAACCTGTATGTACCTTCAGCATTAATGGTGCCTTCACAGATGTGCAAGTTACCCATGCCATGGGCACTAACACACCCGCATACCATCAGAGATGCTGGCTTTTGAACCGGACCGTCCTTTTCCTCTTTGGCACGGAGGACACGACATCCATGACTTAGAAAATCAACTTGAAATGTGGACTCGTCAGACCACAGGACACTTTTCTACTTCGCCATTTCTCTCTCTCTGACACTTTTATCTCTCCTCGGGCCCAGAGAAGCCTGGCTTTTGCTTTGCATGGTAGAGTTTTAACTTGCACTTGTAGATGGAGCGACAAACTGTTTTCACTAACAATGGTTTTCTGAACTGTTCCTGAGCCCATGTGGTAATATCCGTTACAGAATGATGTCGGTTTTTAAGGCAGTGACGCCCGAGGGATCAAAGGTCAGGCATTCAATGTTGGTTTTCGGCTGCTTATTTGCAGAGATTTCTCCAGATTCTCTGAACCTTTTGATGATATTATGGACTGTAGATGATGAAATCCCTAAATTCCTTGCAATTACACTTTGAGAAACGTTGTTCTTAAACTGTTTTACTATTTGCTCACGCAGTTGTGAGCCCCATCCTTGCTTGTGAATGACTGAGCCTTTCGGGGATGCTCCCTTTATACCCAATCATGACACTCAACTATTACCAATTAACCTGCTCACCTGTGGAATGTTCCTACCATTTACCGGGCAGCCTCCTGACTACCCCTTGCTGACGGTCTACGAACCGTCAGCTATCTCTGTCCCTAATCCATATAAGCACTCAGTAATATGACCATTCAAGGGCCAAGGAGTCCAAGGATGCGATGCTTACGTGCATGGCACCAAACGAGCATGCAAACGTCGCAATATGAGTCAACGCTGACCTCCAGCATCTCAAGCCAGGGTCAACGTGACTCCTAACAACATGGAATCCATTTTGCCCTCAATCCCTCAAACTGCCAGGTTAATGCAATGTGTGAACAGGCTACAAGAGATTACATTACATCCCTAACAAATCCAGATTCATGCATACCACTCACCATTTCCATCGCTTGGCTGTCCGGCCTTAACCTGCAGTCTGTTTTAGGAATCACGGCCTCTATCTCTTCATCCAGCTCATTCAGCTGCATTCCAAAAGAAGTAAAGCTGTACATCTAGAACACACAAAGCAAAGACTGAGCTTTAACCACTAGATACCAGGTGCCATGATCATGCCATGATGAAAGTTACATTACCTTAGTTTGACTAAGACTACAATATGATAATAATTAATACTAAATTTAGGATTTATTATAGGCTATATATTATTTAAAATTTGATTTACACACACACACACACACACACACACACACACACACACACACACACACACACACATATGCAAGTATTATATTTAACAAAATAAAAATTATGTATATATATATATAAAACTTATATTAACTTATATATATATATATATATATATATATATATATACATAATTTTTATTTTGTTAAATATAATACTTGCATATTATACTTATATATTAAAAATAAGTATGAGTAGCTTCTACTTAAACATTTAGGTATTTTAGCTTTACTTTATGTAAATGAGTATATGCAATTAAAAATGTCATTATGCTCTGAACTGAAATACGTTGAAAGTATTTTTAGTAGTTGTGTCAACATTCGATTTGTGTGTCAATTATACAAATTTAAGTTCATCCAACTCTCTGGAGAATGTAAAAAAATCTGACAAAAGAGGCGCGTCACTTCCTGCATGAGCCTGTCCACGCAAATCTGACAGCGCAAACCTCAGGACGTTTTCTCAAGTAAGATAAAGTAATATAAAATTAATGGATTCTCATTTATGTTAGATGTGCATCTCATAATGCTAAGTACTACCATGTTTGAAAGCAGTTAATTGTATTCCTATTATTTTTTTGCTTTGTTGCCACCAAAGTGAGCATGCTGCGTAGCAAGATAGGCTAGATAGCGATATATACTTTAAACAGTTTGACTTGTTTCCTGTTCTTAACATCAGTTGGCTTACAGTTTTTAATCACAAAATTTGAATATGCAGTCATGCATGGCTTGATAACAGCACATTTTTAATACACTGAATTTGCCGATTTGAAGAGGCCTGCTTAATCGTAATCTGCCATGTGAGCTGCGTGGATAAACGGTTGGATATGGGCAATAGTTAAAACCCTTATGCTACTCAGACGGCCTTTTCACACCGAGCCCGATTTTTATGAACGGAAAAACGCACGTCAAGTTTTGAAAAAGAACACACGTGTATTAATGACGTCCTTTATTCTGAGTCCGAGACTGACGGACTGCAATGCTACATAAAAAAAATTAATCAGAGCCTGTTCGTTAAAATCTCGGTTGTCAGGCAGAACAGCTCATCCTGGTACCTGCACAGCACAAGAGCTTGTAGGACAAGCAACACGCTGACTCTGAAAACATGGATATTAAAGAAAAAATCTGCTGGATTATAGCTGAAAGGCTGGAGAATGACGGTGATAACACTGTCTGTATGTAACTGTTTCTTGTTTATGTAAGTGCATTCTAATCTGTTCATGCCCACAAAATCTCAAACTAGAGCTTCCTGCACTTTGCACATGGCTTTGTTTTTTTTTAAGTTGATGATGTGAAAATGTCATGGCAAAATCTCCGTGACACATTAAAAGAAGGGAAATTAAAGAAAGCAAAAAGAGGACAGGGAACACATCTCACGTACGTTAAAAATCGCCTCTGTTTTTTTTTTATTTCGTAAAATTTGTACTCCGTGTGTAAAGGCCTTTACTGTCAGCAGACTTTCTTTACATTGGTTTGACTACTTAATAATTTAAATAAATAAAAATAATTTTACTTCAGTATTTGAAGCACTGTTGGTACCCTTGCTATCTGTGGGCTTATTGTTGCCTTGGCTTACCAATACTGCATTAATTAATTCTATTTTCTATCAAATTATTTTTATTATTAAAAAAAATGTATAATATAAAAGTTTATGTATATTATAAAAAAGTATTTATTATAAAAAATTGCTCAGCTATAGTTGTGTTTTGTTAAACACTTTACTTCACTAAAAACCAACTTTACAGCGCTAACTGGTGTCCCATTTTCACAAAGTCTGACAACTGTTATGCTTTGTCTTTATACTTAAGTGGATTAACTGGCTTTGTCCATCATACCATCACAGTTTTGGCAGTCCTGGGAAAAGCAGATGACGTTAAAAGATTTGGCTTTGCATCTCTTTTTGAACCACTTTTAAAGGACCTTATTCCCTTAGAGGAGGAAGAAGTCTTATAGCCCCGCTTGGTAAAAATGTCAAAGGCACAATACAGTGTGTAGTTGCCAACAATCTAGGTGCACATTCCATCGGTGGATATGTGGAGAGTTTTTCTGGACAATACACTTGCAGGTTTTACCTTGGCCAATGTACGGAATTTCAGTTAAAGGAAGTGCGTACTGGTGCTTTTCAAAGACGAACAAAGGAGGATCATGCTGCCGACATTCAAAGAATGTTGCAAGATTCAAGTCTTTGTTCACTGTTGTGGTGTCAAAAGACAGTGTGCTTTGACTGAGAAACTAAACGGTTTTCATGTCTGGGTACAGATTTGTTGCATGATCTTTTTGAAGAAATCGTTCCCCTTGAGGTAGCCTTGTGCTTGAATGTATTCATACAGAAGAAATATTTGATGTTACCTGAGATAAACGACTCAAGTGTTTCCCTTTCAAGTGGTCAGGCAAAACAAGCTGTCCAAAATTGTTGTCTCCTGGTTTTGCTACTCGGAAGAGCACTGGAGGAAATAAACACGAAAACTGGGCTCTCTTAAGATTCCTTCCATTTCTTATTGGTCCCAAAATTCCAGTTGATGAGCCGGCTTGGTTAATCCTGATGGACCTGAAAGAAGTTGTGGAGCTGATTGTTTTTCCAGTTCACACACAGGAATCGCTTTGTTATCTTGACACAAAAATATCTGAGCACAGACACAGATATTTACATGTTTTTCCAAAGGAAAATTTGCTACCCAAGCATCATTTCCTGGAGCATTATCCACATTTAATAGAGGCCTTGGGTCGTTAGTGGCAATGTGGACAATGTTCTGAGGCCAAACACAGGTTTTTTAAACGTGTTCTTCAATCTAGTTCTTTCAGAAACATCTTGCACACACTTGCTGTGAAGCATCAGCTCTTGATGGCTCATACACTGAATGAAACCAGCCTTTTGTGTCTCACGTGTCTGACTTACTTCTAGATTTCTTGAGCATTGATATACAATATATATATACACTATGTTGCAACACAAGAAGTATATCTAGTTCAGTCAGTAGGTCCTAGCCCCCCTACATGTAGAAGCGAGCACGCACATGAGCACTCCAAGCTGTTCAGAATCAACATTTCCATATAGGTGTCTACACTCGGAGCTCTGCGAGCCTCCGGATACAGACCCATAACTGCCCGCACGCACAGTCACAAGCACATGTATACGCCAAATACGAGCAAAAAGTACATACATACTCATACCCGCATGTTCCTGTGTGGTCGGGAAGAGCCATAGCATAAACGCAGGCTTACACAAGGCTACTGATGGCACTGAAACCCAATAACAGAAACCGAACATAAAAGTAATGTCTTTGAACAGTGAGAATGGCAACTGACACCCTCATTAGGTCCTAATTCTGGTCCTGGGTTGTTTAGAAAATATGAAGTAAGAGGATTGTACGTTTTAGGTGTCTGCACGACACGTGGCTAGCAGGGATTTGGCTTCCTCCACTGAGTTAAGCCTTTTCTCTGTGCCGTCAGTAGTGCGGACAAACAGCCGTGCAGGAAAGCGCAGCATCGGCTTGAATCCCCCATCGATGAGCGATACTTCACACGCTGCTCCAGGACCTCAGGCGAGTAGCCTTCGAAGATATGAATGGGCTTCTCTTGAAACTGAAGTTTTCCTCGCTTTTCCCGCGCTGCGCGGACCATCTGCTCTTTCGCCTGAAAGTAGTGCAATCTAACTGTTCGTGGCTTAGCTCCAGGCTGGGGCTTTGCGACGACCGACCGATGAGCACGGTTTATTTCTGGAGGTATAGATAAGGCGTCGCCCAGAACCTCTTTTAAGAAGGACGAGAATTTTAATAAGGACGAGAAAAAGGCTGTGGGACGGGGCCCTCAGGCGATTGTGGTAAGCCCACAATACAAATGTTGTTCTGTCGGCTGTGGGAGTCCAAGTCTATGGCTTTAGCATGCAGCTTAGCACAAGTCTCTTCCAGCACGGCGCATCGGCCTTCCAGTGATCGCACATGGTCATCCGACAACCTAAGACGCGACTCTAACGTGGAGGTACGTTGTATCAAGTCCGTTAGTGTATTTTACAATTTGTCAAGCCGACTTTCCATGGCAGCACAGATGGCATTGCGATGGTCCTCCAGGAGAGCGGTTAGCGTGGCCGTGTTAATTTCGGCGCTGCTAGTTTTGGTGCAAGCTTGTGGGCTTGCCTTGCCTCGCAAAAAAGTTATTTTTGCCCATTTTAGTAGCTCTAGATGCCATTTCTACATGTCCAACAGGTAGTGTATGCGATGGAGTATCGCCTGGGTGTTGTAGGAGAGAATCAGTCGGGATCGAAAATTAATAAAAAAATATTGTGTAAACGGAGCTCAGGCAATCACGTTCTACTCATTACAAACCATCTTGGATCTCAAGTCTCATATTCTTGATAAACTGGCTGAGAAGATCTAACATAAAACCAGTGAGCAGATATGCAGTGTTGCTGAAGCATTAGTTCAAAAGTGTCCATGTTTGAAGGAACCAGCTTCATTTTCCGGGTGCTATGGATGGCAAACAAGACTAAAATACAAAATGGGAAATTATAGGTCAAAAGTCTAGGATGCCCAGAGCTCGTTGTTAATTCAGTCAGCAGTAAGACAGCAGCAGCAAAAGCTATCAAAAAGCCACGCAAAGCATAGGCTAATTACCTCCCCCCACACCCCACAGGAGAATCTAAACAAAATCTTGAAAAGGAGAGGGTCGATCTTCTTGTTGAGGTCAAGAAAAAAGTCAATTGGAAGATCATAAGTGAGAAGATGCCAAAACATTTTCCTATTGAAGACAGGAGATTGTGAAGGAAAGCCCAGCCATAGAGGATCTTCTTCATAGATGGCCTCCTTTATTTGAAGCTACTCAGGTATCTGCTTAACTATTTGAATATTACTTCAATTCTGACATAATTTAAATATCAAATATGGCCAATTTGGACAAGTACACAAGAAGACTCCTGTCTTTGTTCCATGCCAAAGGAGGTGCTGATGGACGGAAGATGGATCACCTTTTAGATGTTTTGAAGCGGGTATGTGTGTATTTCATTTGATGGTGATATATCAGATTTACATGTGAAGGATGTGGAGGACATGTAGACATTGGAGCCCTTTTCAAACACACACTTACAGATAGTTCAGTGTTTTTAGGCGGTAAGGTGTTGCGTTGCGAAATCCTAGTAAGAATAATACGATTACCTACTACCACATTTCCTTAATTTATCTGACTGCGCAGACCAGTCACCTTTCTCAGGATCATTATGAATGCAGATGTTGGTTGCAAAAGCTGTTAAAAAGCCACCTTAAAATTGTCTTCTACTTTCCAAATTTGCAGTATTCCTTAAGCAGTTTCAGTGATTACTCACACAATCTACAGCTGCATTTTCATATAGAATTTTACTCTTGTGTGCAGCACCAATGATTTAATTCTGTTTTGAAGCACGAGTTGCAGGTGAAAAACAAAAGTGCTAACAGAAGTTCAGATCTCAGATTGATAAGCTGGGATATATGTATGTAATGTATTCAATAAATGCAATTTACAGCTGGTTTTGCACATAATTTGTTTTGCACAAAAAAATTTTTAATTGACTAATACAATACATGAAGTAAGTTCAACAATTTTTTCTTTTGATATATTAAACTTGATTTCTTTGAGTTTTCCTGACAAAATATTTAAAGTTGAATGCACAACTGAGTTCTAATAAGAAATGTTTTTTGTTAAACATACTTAAAAATCCTTTATGTTGAATCTACTTAAACAAGTGAATACAAAACATTGCCTTGATTTTTTTTTATATAAATTCAACACATTATATTTTTTCAGTGTAGATGGCAGGCAGTGTGTCGAAATTACCGTTCTGCTTTTCTCTGTCCAGTGACGCACCCCCTCTCAAAGTCTGTCTGGGCAAAATGTCTTCAAGTGTCTCATAGAGGCATGTCTAGCAGTCAATGATCTCTCACCAAGAGGTAAATTATTCAGAAGTAGTATCCATTTTATAGGGCAGCACTGCCCTCTTGTGACAAGACTCAGTGTCTAATCCAACATTTCTGTCTGGGTGCATTACTTTTTTTTTTTTTTTTTTTTTGGTCAATGAGTATATATACATACAGTACAGTGCATATTTTTTCAGTTTATATTCCACTTATTCTTTAAGTTTTAGTAATCACTGCACTTTGTAGTTCTACAATTACAGACTGCAGTCCATCTGTTTCTCTGCATACTTTGTTAGTCCCCTTGACTCCCACTTTTGTTCTCTACTGGCCATGACCCCAGAGGACCACCACAGATCAGGTACTATTTGTGTGGTGGATCATTCTCAACACTGCTGTGATTAAATATGTGGTGGTGTGTATGGAGCGGGTAGGACTGGATCCAGACACAGCAGTGCTGCTGGTGTTTTAAAACTCTGTTCACTCACTGTCCATTTTATTAGAGACATTCTTCCATGGCCAGGCAGGTTTGCAGCTGTTCCATAAGTTTTAAACTTGCTTATAATGCT
Organism: Ancistrus triradiatus; assembly: GCA_025084515.1. Lineage (NCBI taxonomy): Eukaryota > Metazoa > Chordata > Actinopteri > Siluriformes > Loricariidae > Ancistrus > Ancistrus triradiatus. The sequence goes on along the minus strand of JAJAGP010003898.1, from coordinate 38,088 downwards.
CCCAGTGGTATCTCTTGGGATGTTATATTTTTTGGAAATCTTCTTATATCCCAGGCCCTTTAGGTGCGATGAAATAACTTCCTCTCTCAGCTTTTGTGGAAACTCCTTTGTCTTTCCCATGATTGCAACTCACCTTGAATTCCTCCATGGGTGGGGTTTATATATGCATCACAGCTGAAGCAAATGAAGGATCATTATAGAGTTCTCAATGGTTTAATTATGTTTCAACTCCACTTTAGTCCATAAAAACTGCCAGAAAGCTTTAAAAACAACAATATTATATAGGGGTTGAATAATTGTGACATGGCTATCTTAACAAAGTATACTGTTACACACAAATACTACATCATGCATTTCGTGTTCTGATTTTATGTATCACTCAACTCAAAGAAGTCATCCAAAGCAGAATCTTGCTATTTGAAAAAAATTCAATTGATAAATCCTTAAAATCTTTGGGGGGGGTTGAATATTTTTGACTGCAACTGTGTGTATATATATATATATATATATATATATATATATATATATATTATATATATAATATAATATGTGTGTGATTTTATGGGGTACAGCAAGATTTTTGCTGAAATATCCCTGGTTAAGTGGTCAGATGACCCCCCTGAGGCCTTGAATATTTAACTCACTCAAACCATTCAGGCTTTTGAGAGGTTTGTATACAGATAATGTAGCAGGAATGAATGGCAGTCTTCCAAATTGTGGGCATGGTCTTTAATTTTGATCAGTATAACAGTAAAATAGTTGTTTTAATTGCATAATATGAATATTTGCCTGGAAGAAGCAGTGTATTGACGATGCAATTTCCCTGGTGTACAGTATGAACATTTACCATACAAACACATGAGATTAAACTGAAGAAACAAACCAGCAAGGCAAGACCAAGAATTGATTTCTCAAACATTTATTTTGGCCTAAACTGACCAATATAAAGTTAGTATTTTCTGGTGGTGTTATGTGAAAGCCCATTCTAGTGGCAGACTAGTACAGCCATGAACCTCTGCAGAGCTACCTGCACTTCAGCTGTGAAGCTAGTGTGTATGGTAGAGGAAGTGACAATCATGATATAGTCAGCCAACAGCTGTAAAAGGAAACAATGAGGAAAAAATTAAGACCAACTTTTCTGAATCATCATCAGTAAAAATGTTCTTTTCCCACTCCTAAAGTACGCTATTAGATTATAAATCATCAACAGTTTTGCCATTCAAGCTGCAAAAAGGCTAGTATTCATAAATCCCCAACTGAAATAATAAACTAATAGATATGGCTAAAAACATAATAGCTACATGACGCATCTTGAAGTTGTCAGGTTCAACATGCAATTTCTCAGAGTGCAGCACATGCAAGTGAGCAAAGGTTTCCTTGATGTTGTCCATGTTGTTCACAGCTTTCTCCAGACCCTGAAGAACTGTAAAACCATGGGCAGCCGTTTTGGGGTTTCCCAAGATGGCAGTGGCGTTATACAAGTTTCCAAAGCTTCCAAAGTACGTCTGCTAAGTCACATATATCAGAACTGCATTCCTATATTGATTGCCTTATGTTTAGTTGTTTACGTTTCAGTGACCATACATCTCTTATCAAGTACATTATGGAACTTTTATTGTGAAGCAGCATGGGGAGTTTTTTTCTATCTCTCTCTGGTGGTGCGGGCGGCAGTTGTATATGCAAGGAGGGGAGACAATTAGCAATCTGAAATACAGTTGTTGTTAATTAACTTCTCTAAGGTGTCTTTACTCGAATAACTGTTTTCTTTTAGCATGTGTTACAACCCACCCCACCCTGTCAGCCATTGTTTTGGCTAGCTGTATTAGCATTTGTATTTGCAGGGGGGGAAAGCACCATAATTTGCCATATGATTTTATGTGCAGTAGTATTAAGTTCTAAATAACATTGTCTTGGTCCCCAAATATTTTTTGTCTCTTTTATCTTTAAATCCAAATCTACATGCAACTGTTTCCAGCCTTGTCAGCCATGTGGGATCAAGGAGGAAGTGGCTAAACACTGAAATGATCATATTACTTCCATCTTCTCCCTGATTGCTGGATATGGTCTCCCTTACCTCTGTGTGCAGCATGTAGTAATTTAGCAATTTAATGCAGGTGCGAAATCTGTGTGAAAACACCTTCTACTTGTTCATGTTCCAAACTATAAAAACCCATGTGTGTACAGATGTCCTATGCTAAGTCTCAATGACCAGAAAGCCACAGTTTTTAACCAGAGAGTTGTGTGCTGAAAAAAATTGACAGGAAATTGCAGAGAAAATTTATTCAGCGGGATGTCGACGGAGCAGAACTGCAGAGGAGGTGAGGGGCTAATGGAGGAACAGATCCAGCATTACCAAGAAGAAACCTGCAGCTCTAAGCAGACTGGGAATTTATTTGCATTAGACAATGTTCTGGTTGCATAAAGAGAAAAGTTTTTCTTTAACAGACCCTGAGTGAGCCTTTCTCCATCCACATCTCTTCTTCAAGAATATAAATTGTGTTCTAAGCCACATCCCATTCTTTTTTTTCTCCAAAAAAGGTCTGGTTTCTTGGCCTACATGCCTCTCAAAATCCAACCCTTCAACCTAGTCATGGGAGGTGGAAACAGACAATGTCTGGTCAACAGGGCTCTGCTGAAGCATTGATGCATAGTGCACACTACAACAACAGTCATGTTGACAGTTTTTTTCAGTGAATTTAAAATAACAGATTTGAAATTATCTTTGTTTCAAATTAAAATATTTCATTTTAATTTTACATGCCCATCATATAGTTATAAAGCGAAGTACGTGTAGTTTAAGTTCAAGTCAAATAAGCTATTTTGGCAAAAAAAAAAAAGGAGAAATATTATTGCTCGAAAACAAATCCACAACACATTTAGAGGAAATGACAGTTGTTATTCATTAAATTACTGTGTCTGTTGTTCCTTTTATTAAAATTAGTCTCTCATCCCACGTAACTTATTTATTTAGAAGGAATGGTGACTTAGTTTCTAAAACATCTGGTGCTGCCAGATGAGGCAATCATCCAAAAGCATTGGTTTTTAACTTAAATCATATTAGATTTACTTGATTTTGTTCATCCCCATCTGGTGAGGGCTACGAGGCATAAAAAGGAGGCCGCATTTGTTAGCCGCATACGAAGGAGCCCCTGAAATGGGATTCAGCTACAGTTTACGAGTAGGGAGGAAGAGTAATCTAACCAGGGCTTTCAGAAATCAGACCTGTGTGAACAGAACTGCAGTGTTTAGCCCCAAATTTATGACTTGGCGAGGATTTCATTGGTACACATGGTCAATTCTGATTGAAAGAAATTGTTGGAATTGTTGGAGCTGAGTTTGACACTCGGTGCTGTTTTTCAGCAACAGTTTATCAGTCCTTTCAAGCACTGGATCAGGTGTGTTGTCTTTTACTTGAAGCCATTTGTGTCACCAGGAGTAGGGTTAAGAAACTCTGCTCAAGTTATCAACGTTTATAAACCAAGGGTTCCCAAAGGCAGTCATATGAACACCATACAACACATTTGTTGTTTTCCCCTCATGACCTGCTTTTAATTAGTTAATGAGCTGAATCTGGTGTGCTAGATGAGGGAAAGCACAAACTTGTGCAGTCTCAATGACTGGCTTCGGAGCTTCTGTTGATAACTCTACAGTTCAGATGTTATACAGACATCAACATTCACTGTTCTGTGACTAACAAGACAAACTTCATGGGGTTTTGTTAACAGTGTGTGTTGGCAATGCCCATCTATGTTCTACTAACCAAAACCTATTGTTATAAAATAAACAATAATCACCTGACATCTTTGGAAACATTGACATGTTTGGGAACATATGACTCACACAATCGAGGTGTTAACTTGGGAGCAGAGTTCTTGTGCTGACTAGCATATGCTTCATCAGCATAGAGTGATGGTCTCACGATTTCGTGAGGTGTGCCATGTCAGGGGGCAGAGCTCTGCAGAATCCCTTGCCACACACATCATCAGAGGTACCAGACAGACGGCAGAAATGATACGAGGTATAGAAATTGATTCTGGAGCAGTCTCTGAATACTGCAGGATGGTAAACGTTAATTACTCACTAAGTGGCCTTTTCATCAACCCAGATGGATGAAAAATTCAGCCCTGGTTTGTTGCATCCCCTGATGGGAGTTTATTTTTGACCCAACTGAATACCACAGCTGACTACCACCAAGCCAATACAAGTTGGCTTGGTGGAGATTAGATGCCCTAATGTCAGGAACTGTGTAGACTGCAAGTATCTACAAATGGAATACGGATCTTCAAAATTAAAGAAGACACACATGTATTACTGGCAGATTCAAAGCCGGCTACTAATCACCGGTTTGCAATGGTGTGATTTTGTGGTGTGGGCTCAGGAAGATTTCCTTGTGCAGTGGATCTACAGTGAGGCAAAAAAGTATTTAGTCAGCCTCTGATTGTGCAAGTTCTCCTACTTAGAAAGATGAGAGAGGTCTGTAATTTTCATCACTATGAGACACACAATGAGAAAAAAAAAATCCAGGAAATCACATTGTAGGATTTTTAAAGAATTTAATTGTAAATCATGGTGGAAAATAAGTATTTGGTCAATAACAAAAGTTAAAACTCAATACTTTGTAATATAACATTTGTTGGCAATGACAGAGATCAAACGTTTTCTGTAAGTCTTCACCAGGTTTGTAGCTGGTGTTTTGGCCCATTCCTCCATGCAGGATATCTGTAGAGCAGTGATGTTTTGGGGCTGTTGCTGGGCAACACAGACTTTCAACTCCCTCCACAAATTTTCTATGGGGCTGAGGTCTGGAGACTGGCTAGGCCACTCAAGGACTTTGAAATGCTTTTTACGGAGCCACTCCTTCATTGCCCGAGTGGTGTGTTTGGGATCATTGTGATGCTGGAAGACCCAGCCACGTTCCATCATCAATGCTCTCACTGATGGAAGGAGGTTTTGGCTTAAAATCTCACGATACATGGCTCCGTTCATTCTTCCCTTAACACGGATCTGTTCCCTTTGCAGAAAAACAGCCTCAAAGCATGATGTTTCCACCCAAATGCTTCACAGTAGGTATAGTGCTTTTGGGTTGCAACTCAGCATTCTTCTTCCTCCAAACATGACGAATTGAGTTTTTACCAAAAAGTTCTATTTTGGTTTCAACTGACCACATGATATTCTCCCAATCCTCTTCTGGATCATCCACATGCTCTCTTTGGTCCCAGCTCTCTGCAGTTCATTTATCAGGTCCCTCCGTATAGTTCTGGGATTTTTGCTCACCATTCTCATAATCATTTTGACCCCATGGGATGAGATCTTGCATGGGGCCCCAGATCGAGGGAGATTATCAATGGACTTGTATGTCTTCCAATTTCTTACAATTGCTACCACAGTTGATTTATTCACACCAACCTGCTTGCCTATTGTAGATTCACTCATTCCCAGCCTGGTGCAGGTCTACAATTTTCTTCCTGGTGTCCTTCGAAAGCTCTTTGGTCTTGGTCATGGTTGAGTTTGGAGTCTGACTGTTTGAGGCTGTGGACAGGTGTCTTTTATACAGATAACGAGGTCAAACAGGTGCCATTAATACAGGTAATGAGTGAAGGACAGAAGAGCTTCTTAAACAAGTTACAGGTCTGTGAGAGCCAGAAATCTTGCTTGTTTGTGGGTGACCAAATACTTATTTTCCACCATGATTTACAATTAAATTCTTTAAAAATCCTACAATGTGATTTCTTGGATTTTTTTTGTCATTTTGTCTTTCATAGTTGAAGTGTACTTATGATGAAAATTACAGACCACTCTCATCATTCTAAGTAGGAGAACTTGCACAGTCAGTGGCTGACTAAATACTTTTTTGCCCCACTGTTCATGGATGCAGATATACAGAGAGAAATTCGTGAGAAGACAATTTTTTTTTACTTTAACACATACATGCCAAAATATTTGTCAATGAAATGTTAAAGTGGAATAACAGGACTAACAGTCTGTTTACACTGAATGTGTTTATTGTACTGTAATATACGTCACATACTGACTGCAGTTAAAATGTAAATAGCTGTAAATTGCAGATTTTGTATACAATGCTTACTGACAACATATGATTCTGACATAGTTTTGTGTCCATAAAGAAGTATTTATTTAGTACATTCCAAAAATATTATCAAGAACTGTTATTAATTCATATATATAGTTGATGAAATCATGTAATGCATTTAATGCACAGAATTGTATAGACACACACACACACATATATATATATATATATATATATATATATATATATATATATATATATATACACTTTTTTTTTTTTTTTCCTAAAGCACTGTTGGTGTGTGAATGACTGTGTGAGTGTATGTGCCCTACGATGGGTTGGAGAAAGACCTGGTGACCTACTTTGTAAAAACCATCACCGTGAAGCTATGTGGATCAGTATAAGACTGGTCTACAATGTATCCAATGGTTGGACACGACTAAATCAATAGAATGAATAAAATGAATTGGACTGTAAATTGACTCAATCAGCTCTCAAACGTGTTCACAAAATGTTATTAAAGGAATTTGCAATTTCTAAAAAGGACTTTTATTAGGATCTTCAATTACGAAAATTTCCTCAAAACATTGCTAGGTACTGGTGAGTTAAGGTTGGACATAAGGTTGAGTTAAGTTAATGGACATCAAGCGTATCTTGAGCAACCATTGAGAATTTAAAGGATTAATCTGAAGGATTTACAATAAGCTCCTTATGGAATGTAAATGTTCATTAGCTGGCTTGAAAAATATTTGGGAGAAATATCTGGGATTTATTATTGAGGAAGATGAACCCCAAGTGAACTTCTGCTGGACTATCTGTTCTTAATTTAAATTTTTAAAATAGAACATACTATACTATACCTGCGTTTGCATAAAATGTACCCTGAGCTCCCGGATGTTTGCTTCAAATGTAACTTGGAAGAGGGAATACACTGTATGTATGTTTTTGGCAATGCCAATTTATTGCAAAATATTGGAAGGATTAAAATGCAGTTATAGAAAATGTGTTTAAAAAATCATTTTCAATGACCCCAGGTTTATAGTTAACAGTACCATTGATAAGATTTTGGACAGAGATTTAAGATACTTGTTTATGCTATGGTATACCTTCCAAAAAATATATTCCTCTACTCCACCTCTATCGTACCTTCTGTAAACGTGTCACGCGTCAACACTGGTGCCACTGGAGAAACTGACTTACTCCCTCAGACAACAGTTGCCAAAATTTTGGAAGATATGGGCGCTGGTTAGCGACTCTATTCAAAGCCATGGTCATTGTACAGTTTTGAAAACTACCAGATGGAAATTGTAACCAATGTCATGTACTGATGCTGACCTGATCAAAATAAAAAATAAAAAAAACAGCTATAGGCTATGTTTTAACATAAGACATTAACGATTATTAAAATGTACTACCGATATTTCCTTCTGTGATATATATTGACTGATTAGTCAGTTATGACATACATTTAAAATAGTGCATGATTAGCTTATGTAAAGCCTATACATAACTGAACGCAACCCGAGACACGTTACTTTAATAAAGTCTAAAGTAATTACGTTTGAAAATATCCAGTCTTAATAGAGCTGCATCTTTCCCCAGTCTGTGGACAGTCTTAAGAGTATTTGGTCATATCACAGACCTGGCGTAAAAATACCTGTATTATAAAGTTATTTTAATTGAGGCTGTGTCAAAAATGGTTGTCCGTTGTTACGTGCAGATGTAGTCAGCTTATACATAAAACAGCCTCCCTAGGTTTTATCATAACACGTTAGCGATTCAAAATTTACTGTATTTTATGCTGTCATCGTTGACTGAATAGAAAGTTATGATACATTTACAATAGTGCATTATTAGCTTATTTAAACATACATAAATAAACCCAACCCGAGGCAAATTTATTTAATAAAGTCTGACGTAACTGCGTTTTAAAATACTAAATCTTAATTGAGCTATGTCTTTCTCAAGTCTTTGGACTTTAAAGTATTTGGTCTTCACACAGACTGGACTAAAACACCTGTATGCTTACTAAAACTACACACTTGAAAATCATGTATGATAGTTATTTTAGTTGAGGCTGTGCCAAAAATGTTCTTGAGATAAGTACAAAGATACAACTTCCTAAATGGTTACTCCCAGAGAAAACTTGATAACGAAATCTCCCCGAAGCACGCATTCTGGTAAGCTTTGCGAGGTCGCAATGCATTTTAATGCCAAGCAGTTAGAACATTTGGTATTCTCTGATGAAAGCAAATCATTGTTTCGTCAATTGAACTGCATCATCTGAAATTGTGAAAAAGTACAAGTAAATGAATAGCCTAGGAATCAATACGTAAAATAGGCCTAACCGAATGAATGAATGAGTGAACGAATGGATTAATGGACAAATAAAAAATAAATCTAGAAAGAATCGTTTTCATTATATTTGTTGTATTGTATGAATTGTATTGTGGTAATAAGGGCAAGCAAAAAAGGCATATCGTCACCGAGGGTGAAGGCCTACTCTCATTTGAATAACAATTGTATACTTAAGAGTGGTTGCTATTTTACTAATATTTTATTCTCTCTCTCTCTCTCTCTCTCTCTTTCTAGCTATATTTAGCCACATGGACACTTTTACATAATCCTGACTGGATAATTGGTCCAATAACAGCAGGAAAGATTATAAGGAACTGTAAGGCCAAACAGACGACACGGATGATGTGTTTTTTTACTTTGTAGTTATAATACAGATGTCTGTGACATCTAATGGATGACTTCATTATTTGTTTTGATTGTCTTTAACGAGTGAAGTTCCGAATTTAGAAAACGCGTTATGGCACAAGCCGTCCAGTTTTAGCCCGTTATTTTTAGATATATGAAATATCTAAAAATGAGATATGTCTGACTTTAAATTAATTTTAAATACATTAAAAGTCTTATTGTGTATTTGATTTTTAATGTGAATAATGTTTTGTTATTTATTCTAAATGCATTTAAACAGACTAAACATACAAATTAGCCTCCCCAGGAAAAAAATGTACTGTGAAATTTGACAGTAGAAGCATGAAGTGGCCAAATTACCACCAACATTTGTAGTACAACTGTGAAATAATTCATTGCCAGTTCATAGTCCACCAAGTTTAGAATTGTACTATGAAATTTCACCGTAGAACCATAAAGTGATCAAATTACCATCAAACATTCATAGTAGAACTGTGAACTTCATGGTCAAACTGTGAAAGTTCAGATTAAAACGGTCAAGCAATTCATAGTTCTACTACGAACATTCACAGTACATTTTTTCCTGGGTCGGTGAGATGGATAAAATGCAACGTAAAATAGCAGGCTTGTAAGTTATCTCTCATACACAGCGGGATGATCCATCTGTAATCTTTGTCACATTTTGAAGGAGAGTAACGAGTGTGCTGTCTCCGGGGTCCTGTATAAAAGTTGCTTCAGTCATGCTCCAGTAAATACAAGAGTTTTTTTAAACCCACAACGTAACCATGAGTCTTTCTGCTAAGGACAAGAGCACAGTCGGAGCCTTCTGGGCCAAAATCTCCCCTCAGGCTGGGAAAATCGGCAGCGAAGCTCTGGCTAGGTGCGTAAATGTTTTACTTCTATATGATTATATGGTATAGGTTTTGCGTTCTGTACTGGAGAGTAATTATACATACAATGTGTTCACAGGATGCTGACTGTGTTTCCGCAAACCAAGACTTACTTTTCCCACTGGAAGGACTTGAGTCCCCCCCGTGAAGAAGCATGGAAAGACCATCATGGCTGCCATCGAGGAGGCTGTCGGCAAAATCGATGACCTGACTGGACTGGCTAGCCTCAGTGAGCTTCACGCTTTCCAGTTGCGCATTGACCCGGCCAACTTCAAGGCAGGTTGCTCCTATACGTTTACGTATTTTGCTACCAACAGTATAATTTTTATGTTCTAAATGGTGTTTTAAACATGATTTTATTATTTGTTTGTTAGGTATCCATGCCAGGAATGACCCCTAGGTGGCATCAACGCTCCACATTCCTGGCATAATCCTGACAGCCGCTCTGTTTGCGCTGTCAATAGACTTTGACAGCGCAATCAGAGCAAAGGATCCTCAGCTGCTGTCTGTGGGTATTTAAGACCCTCGTCACAGGCAGTAGCTGTCGGATCATCGCGTCAAATACGCCGTTTGTGCCACTTGACTCCGGCCACGGCATTTATTGTGAAGCCTTTGGCTTTGCGCACTTCGAGACCTTACAGGTCTCGTCCCCCCCGCTCTATTAAAGAGCGCCACGCTTCCGCCTTTTCGTCAGTTTTCGTTTCTTTTATTTTGCAGGGATTTTGAGAGGACAGACTCCGTCCGTTTAGGGGCGGAGCCTCCGTAGCGTCAGGAGACGTGAGGTAATGACAGACTAATAGGTAGTGTAGGCTGAGCTTTATTTTACTTTCCGTTTGTTATTACTTTTGCCATCTCGCTCCCTACTCCGTGCTTCCGCATTCCTCGCGTTCCCTCGGTGCTGCAACCCGCTCAGAGCGTGCAGGAGCTTTAGGCCACGCCCACGGCAGCTCCGTGTATGTGTGTGCGTGTGCTCCTACAGCTCGGTCACGAACTGGAGGGCCACACCCCTCTCACTCCCGGTTCAATCAGGCGAGACGCGCTGACTCGGGGTGTGTGTGTTCGCTTTCTGATCACAGATCTCTCTTTGGCACACACACCAGGCTCATTTTGTGTTTGTTTTATTTGCTTAGCTTGGTTTTGTTTAAATCCATTTATTTCTTTTATTCCGTGTCAGGCCACGCCCTCGCAGCCTCGTGAATGCGTGTGTGTGACCTCTGCAGTTTCGTACGCGAACTGGAGGGCCACACCCCCCTCTCACGCCCTGTCATCAGAGCGAGCGCGGCGAGCTCTGGTGTGGTGTGTTCGCTGCCTGATCACCGATCTCGCTTTGTCAACACCCACACAAGAGACTCATTTTGTGTTCGTTATTTGCTTGCCGTCTGTTTGGTTTCTTCCACTTATTTGTTTTATTCCCTTCAGGCCACGCCCGGCAGCTTCGTGTATGCGTGTGGTGTGGGCCCAGCACTCGGACGTGAACTGGAGGGCCACACCCCCTTCTCTCTCCCTCCTAATCAAGCGGGGCCGTGGCTCGCTCGTGTGGGGTGTGTGTGTTTTCTTGCCCTGAATCGCAGATTCCCTGCTTTTGCACACACACACAGGGGCTCATTTTTGTTTTCGTTACTCTTGCTTACCTGGCGTTTGCGTAATCCCTTTTTTATTTTATTCACTTCAGTTCATAAAACCATCCTGGAGCTACCGCATTTGGGTCCCAATCCTTCGTAATTTAATTTTGACGGTTCGCCATCTTTCTGTATGGCGAATCGAACAGAATGAATCCGAACAGCCAAGGGCCCGTTAGCTCCTGGACCTCCACTAGAAGGTCCCCAACGCCGCAGACGCGGGTTTCGCTACCTGGGTCGCGGTTGGCATTTGGGGGCCACCTCAGCCGTTCGTTACCTAGACGCTGAGATTTTTTGTTCCCTCACTACGAGGAGTTTTTTGTTATGACCGCGATGCGGAATTCTGCTTAATCCCCAGATGAAGAATCTTTCGTATTCCTTTCTGAGGAGGAATGTTTCCTATCCCTTCGGGTTTGAGGAGTTATCGTATCCTCACGAGGACCATTTTTTCTTGGCTGCTGAGGATTTCTTTCCTCCCCTCAGTCCGAGGAATTTTTCGCAGCCTGCCCTCCCAAATTGCCTCAGCCCTTCGCCTCCCCGTCGCCTCCACGTGGAGCCCGGATGATTTTGGTTCAGCGGCATCATCCATCCGGACCCCCATCCACCTACTCCTGCCCCCGCAACAATGACCCATTTTTTAATATTGATCATGGTCCCGCGACTGTGGCAGGAGTAATGTTTGCTGATTTGCCCTAGCCACACAGAGTGCTTTGCAGGGACCGAGCCCTGATCACCCCCTTCAGGAATGGGCTGGTGAATGAGTGGATATGGACTGTGCTTCCTCCCGCAGGCCTCTTCCTTCATCGCCTGCTCGACTTTCGTTTTGGCGGAGGCCCGCCTCGAGCGCGTGACGAGGAGAGGAGAGTTCCCGTCCTCCCTACTCAAGCTTTCCCCTCCACCCCGTTCCCTTCCAGGCTTACAAAATTACAGCGCCACCTAGGCTCGTTCATGAGCACACAGAATGCTCGACTGGGCAGAGCTAGCGCACATCGCCCCCCAGTTGTGAACCCGGGCTCGTCGCGCCCTCATGCTCTCCGCACCTGTGCGATCAGCCCCGTGCCAGAGCCTAAGCGCCACCGTATCCCGTTCACTAGCACAACAAGCACACGGAATGCTTCGAACTGGCAGAGCGAGCGCACAGCGCCCCCAGTTTTTGAACCTGGGCTCGTCGCGCCCATCACCTCCGCACCTGGCGATCAACCCCCGTGCCAGAGCTTATAGCGCCACCTAGCCCCCGTTCACGGCACACTGAATGCTCGAACTGCAGAGCGATCGCACAGGCGCCCCCCAGTTTTGAAACCTGGCTCGTCGCGCACTCACACGCCTCGCGCCCTTGTCTATCAGACCCCGTGCCCGAGCCGATAGCGCCACCTAGGCCCGTTCACGAGCCACACGGAATGCTCGACTGGCAGAGCGGCTCACAGCGCCCCCCATTGTTTGAACCTGGGCTCGTCGCGCACTCACGCTTCCTGCACCTGGGCGATCAGACCCCGTGCCTGAGCGTATGGCGCCCCCTTGGGCGCTGTACCTGGGCCCGCCTCGCCACACAAGCCCCGTGTTTGAGCCACAAAAGAACTCCGCGTTGAGGCAGTTCACGCCGCCCTGGGCCCTCGACATGAACCCACTACTGCGCCACCTCCCCCCCTCGTCTGAGCAGAAAAGCCCACGCCTGGGTGTTTTGCACACCGGTCGTTGCCGCCGACCCCTGTGCTACGGTCACGTAGACCGATTCCTGCGCCGCGATCGTTGGCCCCGATCCCCGCGCCACGGTCACTTAGACCGATTCCTGCACCCCTTGACTCCTTGCAGGGGTGCAACACTCGTACTCAGGAAGGGGCCATCTCATGGGCCGTCTCTCCTAGGACCCCTGGGATCCTCGACCGTGAACAAGGGACCAGGTCGGTCCTGGAGTTAGTAGGGGACTTCAACAACGTTGCCATCACTTCCGGCTTCGATGACCAGGTTCTCATAGCCCTTTTTTTTCGGGCGCTTAATGGGGAGGTGTTGAGCGAGCTGGCTCTGCTCAGGCCGCCCTCCTCTATTACAGAGCTTTACGACCTGGCCATTGATGCGGAGTTTCGCCTTCGTAGATCCCGTAGGAGGTCCGTCAGGGTCACTGAGGGCCTAACAGGTCGCGAACCTGAGCAATTAAGCTCTGTTCTGGAAATCACCGCGCCCGTTGGCCCCGCACTTGGGCAGTCAGACCCCGTGCCTGAGCGTATAGCGCCCCCTGGCCCTGTATCTGGGCCCGCTGTGCACGCAAGCCCCGTGTTCGAGCACAAAGACTCCACGGTGAGGCAGTTCGTGCCACCTGGCTCCATACAGGAGCCTTATGCGCCTTTAGGCCACGTGTTTGAACACGAAGGCTCCACGGAGAGGCTTATAGTACCGCCTAGCCCTGTTCACAAGTGCACTGAATGCACTAGCTGGACGAGTGAGCGCACAGCGCCCCCCAGTGGTGAACCTGGGCTCAACGCGCTTTCAAGCTCCGCACCGGGGCAGTCAGACCCCGTGCCTGAGCCTATGGCGCCCCCTGGCCCTGCACTGGGGCCCGCCGCGCAAGTCAGTCCCGTGTTTGAGCAGCTGGACTCCACGGTTGCACTGTTGGCGCCGCCTGGCCCCCGCGCGGGAGTCCATTGTGCCTCCTGGTCCCACGTTTGAGCCGGTAGGCTCCACGCCTGGGTATTTCGCACACCGGTCGTTGCCGCCGACCCCTGTGCCTCGATCGCGCAGACCGGTCCCTGCGCCGCGATCTCTGGTCCCGAACCCCGCACCACGGTTGCCACGACCGATCCCTGCGTCGCCATGGTCGCCTTTGTTAGCCTGTCTCTGAGGTCCTTGGCATCTATGCGGCTGGCCAGATCCCTGGCCCCGGCTTTTTTCGTCGGCCTCTGCAGGCCGGATCCGGCTCTTTTTTTGCCAGTGCCGAGCTCCGCCCATGAATCGCCAGCCCTGGGCTCTGTCCCTGGGCCGCCGGTTTTGACCTCTGCTCTTGGGTCGCTGGCTTCTGCGTTTGCGCTGCGGTGTCCTGCTCCTCGGCCGGCGGCCCTCGGGTTGATCTCCGGGACCAGTGAGTGGGTCACTCAGCCCGCTGTAAGCGCCAGACCTGCCGGCGCCTGCCCCCCCGTTCTGTTCAGTCCTTTGCTGGGGGTTTGCCCTGCCTACCAGGGCCTCCCCTTTCGTCGGTCGCTCAACCCCGAACGTGTCCGGCAGGCCCGGGTGCCTTAGGGTGGACACTTTGCCGGGCGTCGTGGCGACGCCCTTCGGGGGGGGGTACTGTTAGGATGCCATTCCATGAAGGAACCCATAGTGGGCATGCAAACGCTCCACATTCCTGGCATGACTTCCTGACGCCGCTCGGTTTGCGCTCATCAATAGACTTTGACAGCGCAACAGAGGCAAAGGATCCTCACTCTGTCTGTGGGTATTTAAACCCTCGTCCAAGCAGTAGCTGTCGGATCCTCGCGTCAATACCCGTTTGTGTCCGCTTTGACCTCCGGCCACGGCAATTTAATTGTGAAGCCCCGCCCCCCTTGGGCTTTGCGCGCTTTCGAGACCTTACAGGTCCTCGTCCCCCACTCTCTATTAAGAAGCGCCACTCTGCCGCCTTTCGTCAGTTTTCGTTTCTTTTATTTGCAGTTGATTTTTGAGAGGACAGAACTCCGTCCGTTTAGGGCGGAGCCTCCGTAGCGTCCGGAGACGTGAGGTCAATGCCAGATTAATAGGTTAGTGTAGGATGAGCTTTTTATTTTTACTTTCCGTTTGTTTATTACTTTTGCCCATCTCGGCTCCCTAACTCCTGCTTCCCGCATTCCTTCGCGCTCTCCAGTGCTGCAACCCGCTCAGAGCGTGCCGGAGCCTTTTAGCCACGCCCACGGCAGCTCCGGTAGTGTTGCGTGTGGCTCCTACGAGCTCGGCACAACTGGAGGGCCAACAACCCCCCTCACTCCCTGTCAATCAGGAGACGCGGCTGAGCTCTGTGTGGTGTGTGTTCGCTGTCCCTGATCACAGATTCTCTGCTTTTGGCACACACACACAGATACTTCATTTTGTGTTTTTTTATTTGCTTAGCTTGGGTTTGGGTTTAATCCATTTTTTTTTTATTCCGTTTCAGGCCCCGCCCTCGCGCCTCGTGAATGCGGTGTGTGGTGGAGCTCCTGCAGTTCGGACGCGAACTGGAGGGCCACACCCCCTCTCACTCCTGTCAATCAGGCGATGCGCGGCTGAGCTCTTGTGTGTGTTTCGCTTGCCTGATCACAGATTCTCTGCCTTTTGGCACACACCACAGAGACTCATTTGGTTTCGTTATTGCTTGGCCGTGTGTTTGTTTTTATTTTTCCACTTATTTGTTTTAATTCCCTTTCAGGCCACGCCCACGGCAGCTTCGGTAATGCGTGTGTGGGCTCCAAGCAAGCTCGGCTTGGAACTGGTTAGGGCCACACCCCCGTCCTCTCTCCCGTTCCTATCAGCTGGCGTGGCCTTAGCTCTGGTGTTTGTGTGTGGGTTTTGCTGGCCTGATCGCAGATTCCCTGCTTTGCACACACACACAGGGGCTCATTTTTTGTTTTCGTTTACTCATGGCTGCCATCGAGGAGGCTGTCGGCAAAATCGATGACCTGACTGGACTGGCTAGCCTCAGTGAGCTTCACGCTTTCCAGTTGCGCATTGACCCGGCCAACTTCAAGGCAGGTTGCTCCTATACGTTTACGTATTTTGCTACCAACAGTATAATTTTTATGTTCTAAATGGTGTTTTAAACATGATTTTATTATTTGTAGATCCTTTCCCACAACATCCTCGTCGTTCTGGCAGTACTCTTCCCAACTGACTTCACTCCTGAGGTGCACGTGTCTATGGACAAGTTCCTCTCGGCTTTGGCTCTGGCTCTTTCCGAGAAGTACCAATAAGAAGCTGATCTGCCCAAAAATTAAATCATCTGTCTTGCAGACATCCAGTAAAGTGTGACAAAGCTAAATAAAATGCAAACGTTTTTTTGGCATGTTTTTGAAAAGTCTGTTTTATGTGTTATTTCAGTGGACATGTATTTACATGCAGGCACTGTTGCAGATTTAGCACAACAAGGGATTGACTACAAAGGCGAAGTAGTAAACAAACATAACAGATAACCATAAACATAACCATGAACATGATATGTATTTTATGCCACACAACATTATGAAAGAAAATATTCTTTTAAATGTTCACATAAACGACATGCATAATGCATATAAAACAGCGTGCCTTAAATATTTAATCACAAAATGGAATATGCTCAGTGTATCTAATTATTTAAATAACTTTATATTCAGACTTGTTTTATTACGTTCAAACAGAGCAAACAACTGTCCAAATGGTTAAACTAAACTAAGGGCTCGGTCTCAAACCAAAAATGACCAAAAGCTCCTATATCCTGCCTTTGAAGTGGACTACAAACAAACATATTTCACAGCATTATTTAGTTAAATTTTGAATAAGTTACTGTTTTGGAAATCCTCATATTTAATATACCATCTAAAATGTTTGGGTGAAGGCTTTTTAGTTAGTGGAATGTACTACCAGAGAGGGTTTAAATAATATGTTACTTTGGTATTATAAGTGCACTATAATTGTACAGTTATACAGCATTTATAAAGCAATACAAATGATTACTAGATTTTAAAATAACAATAGATGTAGGCTGGTTAATGGGATGCACAACTTATTTCAGTTTTTACATTACATGTCCCGGCCTGGAGTCATTGGGTGTAATACCAATGTTGACTGCGCATACAGGGAAGAAGTAGAATTCCCTACAACATGATGTGCATAGAAACACAAATAAGCTTATAAGCATATCTTTATTTCAAGTAATTTAAATAATGTAGGTCTAGCAGCACGACAAAATAGTATACCTAGCTAAATAAACAGTGGACAGGTAATCTAAAAATTATTTATTTGTCTTGTAATTTTTTGTTCTGTCCCACATTGCTAATAGCATATTTGTAAAGTGGGACATGGTGTTACTGTTAAAGAGTGACAACAAATTAATAGGTATTAGCCCTTCCAATAAAATCCTTTGTCCATATTGTGTAAATAGTTATCTAGAGAGGTCTTAAATAATTATTTTTTGAGTATATTTTATTTAAGATATTTTAGCAGTGAACGTGATACCCAAGTAGCATGCTGGCTAGCAAAAAACGTTGGCTCTTTTGATGATAAAAAAGACAAACTGTATGTTTACTGCGTGTTTTATAATTTCATTTGTGTTTGATTTTTTTTTTCATTTTCAATGCTGTGTAAAACATAACGTAAGCTTTTAAAAATTATTTCATGTTATTATATATTAATTTAATATTATAGTAAAATGTAACAGAGAGCGTGACATTTCCATTTGCTGATTTACCAGTCTTCACTATAATGAAATCTTATGACCAGGAGAGCTTACACACATCGCATTGCTATAGACAAAACATGGATACAGCGTCTATTTATATTATACCATATACGAAAAACAATGCCAGTTTAAGCATCCCAGCTTTTACCTGAGTTTTTTTTTTTAATATGCCACTTTCAGGCAGCTTTTTTTGTTTTTTTGTTGTTATAACTATAACACCTTGTGAAAAAGGTAGCTTTTTCAGGCAACATAGTTGAATCATATAGGCCTAGTAGTCAATTGCATTAGGACTAGAATGCAGTATTAACAAAGTAAACACAAATAGGATTGAGAAACATCAATACACGATTAGTAATTGTTAAGTAGCCATTTATTTGTTTAGCTGACAAATACACGTTTGATTTTCAAAACGGACAATTTCCGGTTGTCACTTCAGTTTCAGGTTCAGCTTTCCTCTGTGTCTAGTGGTACTGTTTTCTGAGAGCAGCGATTACTACAGCCAAAAACTTCTGCAGAGCTGCCTGTACTTCAGCTGTGAAGCAAGTGCCCATGGTTGAAGCAATGACGATGGTGATGCAGTCAGCCAACAGCTGTAAGTAAAATCAAAGAGGATAAGAAAAAGAACGCGGGGTGAAGTTATTAGAACCAACTTAAGCCACAAACAATACACATGACGCACCATGAAGTTGTCGGGATCAACGTGCAGTTTATCAGAGTGCAGCACACTCAGGTCAGCGTAGATGGCTTTGATGTCGTCCATGTTGTTCACAGCTTTCTCTAGACCACGAACAACTGTCAGACCGTGAGCAGCCACTTTGGGGTTTCCCACGATGGCAGCGGCGTTATACAAGTTTCCAAAGTTACCAAAGTACCTCTGGGTCCATGGGTAGACGATAAGACACCTGCAAGAGAAAACCAACAAATTACCACATATCCCATAAAACAACTCAATCATTTTCTGTTACCATAACCTATTTTATTTATTTGCGTATTCATACCTTGCCAGCGCCTGATGACCAACTGTACTGTGATCTACCTTGGAGAAGATCTTCTTGATAGTAGTGCGCTCGAAGTCTGTCCACGCAACCATGATGCCGTCCTTTGAGTTTTCTAACTGCCCTGATGAAGACGTTTTGGTCGCCAGTTTATATATGCATATCACCACTCCTCCCGAATAGATAAGCCTTCTAGAATAGATAAGTCGGGTTTTGGGAGTGGAATGGGTTTATCAGATATGCATACTCCTCTGTGCTTAATGCTGATAGCATGTATGCAGATTTATGTTAGCTAACCATAATTTTACAAACGTATACGAACGTACAAAACGTTTCTTTTTTTTTTTTTCTTTTTTTAATCAGAATGATATTACCTTTATGTAAGTTCACTTTGTAGCCACAGGAAGAATACTGATTTTATAAAAATGTTAAGTGATGTAAAAGACATACGGCAAAAAAAAAAAAAAAAAAAATTTCGTTATTGCTTATTTTTTACTTTTCATCAATTAGAATTTTTACATAAAATTTTAATTCAGAAAAGCATTAAATCACATATTCTGACTTGTTTAATGACCCACAATTGTTAACTGTTTAGTTTATTGTATTGACGAGAAAATGATTAACTGAATTCTGCTACATTGTTCGTGAGTTTGTTAGCAGTGTAATTAAACTATATCGGAAATACGTAGAAGTTCAACACCACAAAACTTTGACAAGACTGCATACCAGACAGGTTTAATAGCTAAATCTCAAATTACAATGTAATTGCATTTGATACGTTTAACTCTAACGTATTCAATCGATTTTCCTATACACACATACTTACAGTAAAATAATTTAGAATAATTTGCATGATTATTTTCATGGCACTACATTTTGTTGTATACATTCAGTTGTATTTATCAGGCAAGTAAGTAAAACTGAAGATTGTGTAAATGAAATAAATGATTGTATATAATTTTATATTCTTTTACTTAACTCAGATAAAAGTGGGGTGTTATTAGTTGGAACCAAGGCTGCGAAAGACAGGTCGTCTATATAGGTTGTCCATAAACCTCAATGACTGCTCCTTAACTCCCTGTCATTCTGCAAAAAACTTTGGTGTCACATTTTACTCAGACCTCTCCTTTGATGCACACATGCTATGTTATATCTACATTATATATATATATATATATATATATATATATATATATATATATATATATATATATATATATATATATATATATATATATTAAATACAACCAAAAAACAGGGGGGAAAATTGCACTGCAGACAGCATTGCGTTGCAGATGGTATGAATCCAAGATACTTCTTTTTTTTTTTTCTAATCATCTTAATTTAATTTGTTAATAAACATTCATTCCTGCATTTCAGGCCTCCAACACCTTCAAAAATAATTTGGGACAGGGACAATTTAGGGATAATAATGAGGTTAAAAAAACAAACTAAATAATGGTGTGATTTCAAAACAAGTAATGTCAACAGGTGATTATCATCATGATTTGGTACAAAAGCAGTATCCTCGAAATGCTGAGTCTTTGCAGAGTATCTCAATTTTCTCAACAAATCTGTACGAAAAGTAAAAGCACGGATGTACCTGGAAAAGATGTCGTCTTGAAGACAGTTTATATTGCTCTAAAATCTCAGGGTTCTTTCTCCATTCATGCTGCCATCAAAGAAGTGTATATGACCTTTTCCAAAGGTACTGACACACTTCCATACCATGACAGAGCCTGGCTTTTGGACATAAGCTGATTTGGTTTGGTTTGGAGCACACAGCATCCATTTCTTCCAAAAAATATCTGGAATACTTGATTGGTCTGACCACAATACATGTTTCCACTGTGTGATGGTCTATCCCAGATGCCTCCGAGCCCAGAGGAGTCGATGCCACTTGTGTACATGGTTAAAATAAAGCTTCTTTTATGCACAATAACATCTTAAGTGGCACTCATGAATGTAACTCCATAATGTAGTGCGCAATAAAGCAATAAATTTGGTTCTATCAGCTATTGATAAAATACAGTTCTTGATTGGAGGTCAGTTGGGGGGGGGGGGGTTGTTAATCAGTTTTAGCTGCTTTTGTGTTAATGAAATTAACAACATGTGCACTAGAGAAGCAACAATGAGACGTTCCCAAAATCGGGAATGGCTTAATAGGTAAAGGCCAGTGAGATTTTGGCTCTCCTTGTCTTTTCTGGTTGATTTTTCACTAGTTTTGCAGCTGGTTAGTGTCAGCGTCACCACTAGTACCCTGGTGTGGTACATGGACCCTACAGAGGCTGCACAGGTAGTCCAACTCCTGCAGGATGGCACATCAATATATGCCATTGCCAGAAGGTTTTTTGTGTCTCTTGGCACAGCTCTAGGAGAGCTGGACAAGGCCATAGAAGGTTCTTAACCCCTCAACAGTACTGGTATCTGCTTCTTTGAGCAACATGAAAGAGGATGAGCACTGCCAGAGCCCTACAAAATGACCTTCAGCAGGCCACTGGTGTGAATGTGTCTGACCAAACAATCTAAAACAGGATTCATAAGGGTAACCTGAGGGTCCGACGTCCTGTAGTGGGCCTTGTGCTCACTGCCCAGCACCATAGAGCTTGATGGCATTTGCCATAGAACACCATAACTGGCACATCCGCCACTGGCGCCCTGTGCTTTTCACAGATGAGAGCAGGTTTCACCTGAGCACATGTGACAGACGTGACAGGGTCGGGAGATACAGTGGAGAATGTTATGCCACCTGCAACATCATTCAACATGACCAGTTTGGTAGTGGGTCAGTGATGGTCTGGGGAGGCATATCCCTGGAAGGACACACAGACCTCTACAGGCTAGACAACAGCACCCTGACTGCTATTAGGTATCAGGATGAAATCCTTGCACCGATTGTCAGACCCTACGCTGGTGCAGGGTCCTGGGTTCCTCCTGGTGCACGACAATGCCTGACCTCATGAGGCCAGAGTATGCAGGCAGTTCTTGGAGGATGAAAGAATTGATACCATTGACTCCCCCAAATCATGATTATAATCACATGTTGACATTACCTGTTTTAATTACACCATAATTTTGTTGTTGGTTTACCTCATTACTAACGCTAAATTGCCCCATCCCAACTTTTATGGGAATGTGTTGCAAGCCAGAAAATCAGGAATGGATTATTATTAGCAAATGAAATTTGCTAATAATAGTTTACCAGAAAAAAACATATATTTAAAATATGTTGGGGTTAAACTGTATGAAACGAAATAAAAGTCAAAGGAAATGTAAGAAACACTGCAGGTTTTTTTTTATTTATTTATACTTTCCATAATGTTACAATTTTTTCTGATTTGAGGTTGTATATGTTCTCTATTCAAATTTTATATTTAGTGTGTGTGTATTTAAAATATTACTTTAAACTTATGACTTAGGTGGCTTAGCTTAATTCTGACATATAAAATCTAAGCTGGCCAAGGAGGTTGGATCTCTGTTTGAGTCTTGGTTCTGCCAAGGTTTTTCCCTCATCACATTCAGGGAGCTTTTCCTTGCCCCCATCGAAATAGACTTGGTCACTTAGGGATATGGGCCTATATAGTTGTAGAGCTGCTTTAGGATAATGCTCCACTGGGAAAAAAAAGAAAGGAAGAAAAAGTGCTAAAGCCTATAAATAAATTTGACTTGACTTAAAGGTTACACTCACAGAAAACCTGTATGCTCTCTGGTCAAGCTTTACAAGACCCCTTTTAATGGTATTTAATTGCTCAACAAAATACAAAACATTGATAAAAGCAAAAAACTGATAAAAAGCAAATAATTGTTTGATCAGCTTTATTATAGCAGCTAGAATGCTGCAATAAAACAGAAATAAATAATTTACATGTAATAAATTAACTAATTAAGTAAAAATAATGGTCTAATATGCTGGCCATGCTTCAGTTTTTCATGGCAGTGACTTCCGGCCAGGTCGGGCGTCAATGCAGACATGACTGACTTTGTCAGAGGAAAGAAAGGTCAGACAGGTGATCGCTCACCACCAGTGCTGCATTTTCTGGGAAAAGAGACAGAGTCTCAGCAGTCCTGACCAGAACAAAGCAGGATTAAAAATGTGCAAAAACATATTTAGTCATGATGTCTTATTATGCCCTGTTTTTTGTTCTAGAATGTGAATTAGCATTTTGTCAGACATATTAATCCGTTGTGATGATTGTATATATGGCTGAATGAAACAAGACATGATTAAACATACATATATTTTAAATTAATTTACTATGGGGAACAGTAACGTATTTCCCACAGAATTGAACACGACTGTTCTCTTTCATGTATATTTATGTTCTTTTGCAAACACAGGCCTACTGAATTGTGTACTTCTTTACTCAAAATAAAATAGACTTGGTGAGTAGACGCCTCTTATCAGTATTCTAAGGCTTGAATGTTATCTCTCACAAGCAGAATACAGACTAATCTTTCATCTTTGAAATTATGTTGTCACATTTCAGAGGTGGATCCTGGGTGTGCCATTTTCGAGACCTATAAAAGTGTGGTTCATACTTTACGTAAGCTCACAGAAGTCCTCTTCAATCTCACAACGTCACCATGAGTCTCTCTGCCAAGGACAAGAGCACCGTCAAAGCCTTCTGGGACAAGATCTCTCCAAAGGCTGCGGATATCGGCGGCGAAGCTCTGGCTAGGTTCGTGATTAATTCACTCTTTAACCTCTCGTTGATAAGCAGGCTACCCATTTTGTATTCTGTACTTAAATGCATAAGTAATTCTATACGCTGTGTGCCCACAGGATGCTGACTGTCTTTCCGCAAACCAAGACTTACTTTTCCCACTGGAAGGACTTGAGTCCTGGCTCTGCCCCTGTGAAGAAGCATGGAAAGACCATCATGGCTGCCATCGAGGAGGCTGTCGGCAAAATCGATGACCTGACTACTGGACTGGCTAGCCTCAGTGAGCTGCACGCTTTCCAGTTGCGCATTGACCCGGCCAACTTCAAGGTAAGTTGCTCCTATACGTTTACGTATTTTGCTATCAACGCTATCCCCTTTGACTTCCATACGGTCATTTTAACATGTTTTATTATTTGTAGATCCTTTCCCACAACATCCTCGTCGTTCTGGCAGTACTGTTCCCAGCTGACTTCACTCCTGAGGTGCACGTGTCTATGGACAAGTTCCTCTCCGCTTTGGCTCTGGCTCTTTCCGAGAAGTACCGATAAGAAGCTGATAGACAACAGTGAAAATCTGTCTTGCCAACATCTAAATTTGACTCTGAGCTAAATAAAGCCAAAAAGATTTGGCATGTTATTGAATGTGTTTCATCCGTTTTTGCAGTGGTCATGCGTTTATATGCTGAAATGACTCTGGCAAAATTAGAAAAACATAAGATCAACATCCTAATAAAGATATGACAATAATAGAAAGAAAATCAACAAATTATATCAAACAACACCAAAACATGGTAAATATTTATACCAAAGTTTGATGGCCACACATTTAAAAAATATTAACACTAGAGGTTATTTTAAATAAACCTGCAAGAGGGAGGTGTCTTAAATATTTAATCACAAAAGAGAATATCAGTGCAAGTATTTAAATAACTTTAATATTCAAACTTATTTTATTATATTTCAATAGCTCAAACAACCCCTAATTACAGGCATGTCCAAATTGTTAAATTAAATGAATGGCTTTGTTTCGACCAACAGCGTATATTCTTCCTTTGAAGTAGACTACCAAAAAAAAAAACACATTTCAGAACATTATTTAGTTAAATCTGGAAGAAGTTACTTTTTTGGAAACGCTTAACGCTTAACACTGGATTTTTAACATAACATTAGATGTAGTAGGTAATGGGTTGTACAACTTATTAGAGTTTACTTTGCAGAGCTATTGATTGGGCATAATACCACTGTTGACTGTGCATCTTATGAGGAGGAAGTAAAATTCTGTACAACATGCATGACAATTGTACATAAGTCATAAATAAACAATGAATTTAAGTGTAGGCTACTCTGATCCATTCGTAATTCACTAAGTAGGCCTATTTCTTAACTTGACGTTCACGTGTAGATCTACCTCAAAATCAACATCAAAATACACTTTATGATGCTTTGCTGCACAGCAACAGCACTGTGCAAAGTACAGTACTGTATACAGTATAGTGCAAAAGTAGGTATATATAGCCTGTATACATCACTGGAAAAAAAAAATTTAGTAATAATTTTGTTTGAATTATGTCAAGTGTTTTCATTTTTTAAAGGAAAGACATAATGAAGGCCACGGCTGAGCGTAGCCTATATACCTGTAATTTAAATATTTTATATTCATTTGACAATTGGCATAGCAAAACTACTGCTAAGTTATACTGTTGGTAATGACGAGTTGCTGTAATAACAGTAATGTTCAGTTTTTCAGAAACAAAAAGATGCTAGGTCTTGGATTTGCTAAAGCAAGTCAACAGCTTGTAGCCTATAACATGCACTTTAAATATATAAATAGTGTGAACATTTCATTTTTTTTTTATAAAATAGAATTCGGCTGCAATGGTGTAAGAGGTAATGACGATGAGTAAACGTAGGTCTAGGAGACACACAGTATATGATTACATTTTCTCATTTACGGTTGACGTGCTTCCCTGTCAATCTTTGTTTCAATAGTTACGAAATAAACAAGTGCTACTTTTAAATCATTTGAAATCATAGGCAGTTGCGGTAATGACGGTAACAGTTCAAAGGCAAAAGTGTTATGGATATGAACAAAAATGCTATATTCTCTATCATTTTAAGATAATTATAACAATGAATTCACTTAAATTCATTTAAAATTAATTGTTCCCTTTTTATCATTTTATTGGAGCAGAGAAACCTATGCAGTAAAAAATAAATCAATAAAGTTGATTGTAATTGAAGAATCATATATATTTACCACCTACTCCAACAAGTCAAGAGTAATGTTAAATAAAACAGGATATAATACTGAAGCAATGCCAAAAATTGGTATGTAATATGCCAAGCTTCTTACCTTGAACATGAATATACATTTGCTATGAGTGTTTTTAAATGTAAATTATATTCAAGCCAACAATGTCTCACATCATTACAGCTAGCAAGTTCAGTTTACCTCGCTTTTAAATGCTAGAGTAGTGTAGCGAGTATGCTAAAGAGACACAGACTGCATTCCCCATGCGTCAGGCATGCGTGAGGACGTAAATAAGTTTTTCCCTCCACAGCACGCAAAAAATTGTTTTTAGAAATAACATGATTTATTATTATTATTATTATTATTATTATTATTATTATTATTATTATTATTATTATTACTATTATTATTATTAACGTTGTTGTTATCGTTAATAATAATAATAATAATAATAATAATAATAATAATAATAATAATAAAAGTTTCTGCCAAATCTAACAGCCAGCACAAAACACATGGCAGTGATGAAAACGAAATCATAAAGATGCTGTGAGCAAGATATTGCGTTGGGGGTGGGGGTGTGATCCCAGCTTTCAACTAGCTGTCTTTCATTCTAAAACATGTCACTTTCAGCCAGATATTTTTGTTGTTACAACGTTAACACTCTTCTGTTAAAAATGTAGAACTTATTTACAAGCGAATTACATTGATGTCAATTATTGCAGAATGTAAATTATTTTTAATGCAATTTCCAAATTAACCTTTGAGATATTAACGTTCCGTAATTAAATCATTGTAAATAAATGTTACTAGCGTTGCTATCATCAAAGTACAATAGTGAAATATAGCCAAGCGAACCAAAATTATAAACAACAATTAAGTAATATATCAATGAACCAAAAGTGGTATAATGGTGGCTCAAAATATTTAAAACGTAGCATATTACTGTCACAAATTGGTACACATAGAAATCAAATGTCATTGTTTTGTGATTTCAATTTAGTTTTGAGTTTTCAATTTAGTAATTGTCCCACCTATTTGGAAATTCAGTCAAATCGTGGAAATGGCTTTAATTTTTCAGTTAGTATTCAGTAGTTGCATTATAGCCATAACATTTGGACTAACAGTGTGGTGTTAGAGCAAAATATACATAGGACTGGGTACTTGAATAACACTAAGATGACAAAATTGTTGAGCAGAGATTTATTTTGTTTAGCTGACAAATACATGTTCGATTGTCAAAACCGACCGTTTCTGCTTGTCACTTTGTTGTTTCCTCACTGTCTAGTAATACTGTTTTCTAAGAGCAGCGATTACTACAGACAAGAATTTCTGCAGAGCTGCCTGCACTTGGGCTGTGAAGCTAGCACCCATGTTAGAGGCAATGACGATGGTGATGCAGTCAGCCAACAGCTGTAAGAAAGAAAAAGAAGGATAAGAAAAAGAACGCTGGTAAACTTATAGAACCAATTTAAGTCATAAATAATACTCATGACGCACCATGAAGTTGTCGGGGTCGACGTTTAGTTTCTCAGAGTGCAGCACGCTCAGGTCGGAGAAGGTGGCTTTGATATTGTCAATGTTGTGCAGAGCTTTCTCTAGACCACGAAAACAACTGTCAGACCGTGGGCAGCCCACATGAGGGTTCCCCGCGATGGCAGCGGCGTTGTACAAGTTTCCAAATTTACCGAAAGTACCTCTGGGTCCATGGGTACACGACAAGACATCTGCAAGAAAAGCAAACCAATACGTTCGCCACACATGTCATAAAACAACTGAATATTTTATTCATCACTATGACCTAAAACTATACGGTTTTCCCGTAATCATACCTTGTCAGCGCCTGTTTGACCAACTGAACCGTGATCTACCTTGGAGAAGATCTCCTTGATAGTAGCGCGCTCGAAGTCTGTCCACTCAACCATGTTGCTTTCCTTTGAGTTTGCAAAATGCCCTAGTGAACACGAAGCTTTGGTCGCCAGTTTATATATGCATGTCACCACTCCACCCGATGAGATAAGCCTTCTGAAATGGGCTATGGGAGTGGAGTGAGTTTCTCAGATATGCATGCTCTTAATGCTGATCGTGTTTCTAAGAGTGTATGCAGATTTACGTTCGGTAACCTTAATCGCACATCGATGGTACAAATCTTTTTAAAATCATAATCACATTACATTTGCTCTACAAAGTGACTGACATTTATGTCCAAAAGTACGGGTTTCATGGATGTCATTTAGAACCCGTAGCTTTTGGTCTGGCAATAGCAGCATGATTAAAAGCTAACGCTTGTTTATTTATTTATTTATTTATTTATTTATTTATCACGTTGAATTAGTTTCTACATAAACCTGGAAATAAAAGGGATAACAAAGAGTGAACTCACATATAAGAATTTCTTTAGTAACTTAAAACTTATTATTAACTTAGTATTAACTTTTTAAATATTTACTACAAAATGATAAACTAAATTCTGGTTACTATGTTCAAGTTTCCTGGCAGTTTAAGTATGCCGCCTGCAACATCATTCAGCATGACCAGTTTGGTGGTGGGTCAGTGATGGTCTGGGGAGGCATATCCCTGGAAGAACGCACAGACCTTTACAGGCTAGACAACAGCACCCTGACTGCTATTATATTTCAAGATGAAATCCTTGGACCGATTGTCAGACCCTACGCTGGTGCAGTGGGTCCTGGGTTCCTCCTGGTGCACAACAATGCCTAACCTCATGTGGCCAGAGCATGCAGGCAGTACATGGAGGATGAAGGAATTGATACCATTGACTCCCCCAAATCATGATTATAATCACCTGTTGACATTACCTGTTTGAATTACACCATAATTTTGTTGTTGTTTTTTACCTCATTACTAACCCTAAATTGCCTCGTCCCAACATTTTTGGGAATGCGTTGCAGGCCTGAAATGCAGGAATGGATTATTATTAGCAAATGAAATTTAGCTACTAATAGTTGACCGAAAAGAAAACATAAAAATGTATTGGGTTTATACTGTCTGAAATTAAATAAAAATCAAATGAAATTTAAGAAATACTGCAGGGTTTTTTATATATACTTTCCATACTGGTCCAACTTTTTCTGATTTGGGGTTGGATATGTTGTCTATTTTAATTTTATATTTAGCATGTGTATATTTAACAATGTGCAGAAACTTATTTTGTCATGTTATTATGCCATTTCTTGTTCTAGAAAGAGATTTACCATTTTTTCAGAGATATTAATCCGTTATGATGATTATATATATGGTTTAATGAAACAAGACATGATTAAAAATACATATATTTGAAATAAATTTATTATGTGGAACAGTGACGTATTTCCCACAGAACTGACGCCTCTTATCAGTATTCTAAGGCTTGAATGTTATCTCTCACAAGCAGAATACAGACTAATCTTTCAGCTTTGAAATTATGTTGTCACATTTCAGAGGTGGATCCTGGGTGTGCCATTTTCGAGACGTTGTATAAAAGTGTGGTTCATACTTTACGAAGCTCACAGAAGTCCTCTTCAATCTCACAACGTCACCATGAGTCTCTCTGCCAAGGACAAGAGCACCGTCAAAGCCTTCTGGGACAAGATCTCTCCAAAGACTGCGGTTATCGGCGGCGAAGCTCTGGCTAGGTTCGTGATTAATTCACTCTTTAACCTCTCGTTGATAAGTAGGCTACCCATTTTGTATTCTGTACTTAAATGCATTGGAACAAGTAATTATATACGCTGTGTCCCAACAGGATGCTGACTGTGTTTCCGCAAACCAAGACTTACTTTTCCCACTGGAAGGACTTGAGTCCTGGCTCTGCCCCCGTGAAGAAGCATGGAAAGACCATCATGGCTGCCATCGAGGAGGCTGTCGGCAAAATCGATGACCTGACTACTGGACTGGCTAGCCTCAGTGAGCTGCACGCTTTCCAGTTGCGCATTGACCCGGCCAACTTCAAGGCAAGTTGCTCCTATACGTTTACGTATTTTGCTACCAACGCTATCCCCTTTGATTTCCATAGGGTCATTATAACATGTTTTTATTATTTGTAGATCCTTTCTCACAACATCCTCGTCGTTCTGGCAGTACTGTTCCCAACTGACTTCACTCCTGAGGTGCACGTGTCTATGGACAAGTTCCTCTCGGCTTTGGCTCTGGCTCTTTCCGAGAAGTACCGATAAGAAGCTGATCTGCCAACAGTTGAATAATCTGTCTTACCAACATCTAAATTTGACTCTGAGCTAAATAAAAGCCAAAAGATTTTGGCATGTTATTGAAAATTGTGTTTCATCGGTTTTTGTAGTGGTCGTGCGTTTATATGCTGACATGACTCTGTCGCAAAATTAGCACAAAATAAGATCACATTCCTAATAAAGATATTGACAATAAAAGAGAGAAAATCAAACAAATATATCAAACAACACAAACCATGATAAATATTTATACCAAAGTTTTATGCCACACTTTAAAAAATATATAACACTAGAGGTTATTTTAAATAAACCTTGCAAGAGGAGGTGTCTTAAATATTTAATCACAAAAGAGAATATCAGTGCAAGTATTTAAATAACTTTAATATTCAAACTTATTTTATTATATTTCAATAGCTCAAACAACCCCTAATTACAGGCATGTCCAAATTAAACTAAATGTATGGCTTTGTTTCGAATGTAACGTCTAAAAATGACCAACAGCGTATATCCTTCCTTTGAAGTAGATTACAAAAAAAAAACACATTTCAGAACATTATTTAGTTAAATCTGGAAGAAGTTACTTTTTTGGAAACGCTTAACATTAATATACCGTCTAAACAGTTTCACTGAAGGCTGTTTTCATTAGTGGAATGTACTATCAGAGACGATCTTAATAATGCTATGATTGATATAAGTGCACTAATACCAGTCATGCAGTACGGTTATACAGCATTTCAACGCAATAAACATGATTACTGGATTTTTAACGTAACAATAGATGTAGTAGGTAATGGGTTGTACAACTTATTAGAGCTTACTTTGCAGACCTATTGATTGGGCATAATACCACTGTTGACTGTGCATCTTATGGGGAGGAAGTAAAATTCTGTACAACATAACATAATAAACTTATCTTTATTGCAAGTCCTTCACTCAAAAAAAAACCGTTTTTGAACGAATTTAATTTAATGGACAGTGATTCCATACAAATGAATTGCGTTTTTTCAACATGAAAATATCTTTTCAAAAGTGAAAAAACATGAAAAAAATGTTTTGACAATCCAACTCAAAGTAGTAATGTTCATCTAATCCAATTCAAGTACATATATATTTATAGGCATATATATATATATATATATATATATATATATATATATATATATATATATATATATATATATATATATATTTATATAAGGTTCTCTAAACATGTAGATATTTATCATGTTGAATTAGATTTTCTTGTGTTCATCCAACTCAAAGCACTTTCATTAGATCTACATAATGTGACTGTGGACAGTGGTTACATCTAACTGAATTATGTTACCTCAACACAAAATTCTAAAATTCAAACCACATTACAGGTTAGGCACCTGTTAAGCCCTAATGGTGTGGTGGTGCTGAGAAATAAACAGAACACACGTAACAAATGCACAAAACCTGTATTTAGAAAAAAATATACAGAAAAGTACAATACTTTAAACTTAAATGCCAGTACACTGACATTTTTAAAATCACCTAAAACACATTCCATGAAGTTGAAATGAAAGTTTCTGGACTTCCTCAAAAATGCATGGTCTTCCAGGACCACTACACCTTCGATTACCACTCCAACATCTTCAGGGATGTCCATGGCTTCAGCTCCCTCAGCTCTGGTTGCATAGATCCCCAAGACAGTCTCCTCATTTCCCTGATGAATAGAGGCCACATCAAAAATCCAGAGAAAAATAAAAGTTAAAAACAGAAATCACTCCTTCATAGTACACAAATTTCCATTTAAGAGTTTTCAAACATACACTACATTGCCAAAATCTAAATGACTGAACTCATGTTCCAATCACTTCTATGGCCACAGGTATATAAAACCAAGCACTTAGGCATGCAGACTGCTTCTACAAACATTAGTGAAAGAATGTGTTGCTTTCAGGTGGTACCATGACACAGGATGCCACTTGTGCAACAAGTCCAGTTTACTGTGAAATTTCCTCGCTACTAAATATTCCACAGTCAACTGACAGTGGTATTAAAACAAATTGGAAGCAACTGGGAACAACAGCAACTCACTCTGTGAACATAAAATGACAGAGCGGGGTCAGTGGCTGAGCTCACCAACTCTCGGGGTCAGCACAGAGCTCACCTACTTTCTGCAGTCAATCTCTACAGACCTCCAAACTTCATGTGGCCTTCAGATTAGCTCAAGAACAGTGTGTAGAGAGCTTTATGGAATGGCTTTCCATAGCCGAGCAGCTCCATCCAAGCCTTACATCACCAAGCGCAAGGCAGGCGAGCGAATACTTTTGGCAATATATTGTATTTGACAAGTTACTCAACACATTTACTAACCATATGTTCACGAATGAGATTATCCAGTTCTTCATTCAAGTAGTGAGACAGAGCTCTGATGATTGATTCTCTTTTAACTTTGATGTTGTCAGTCTAAGGATGGGAAGAGTAATCTGTTAGTGTTTTGTAACAAAACCCTATTGTACTTTTTTTAACTGTAAGCAGTCTTAATTTAACTGGTCATAATGAGCATCCTTCTTTTCCAGGTTCCCTGTGCATTATATTGTTTCCTACCATATTCACTCCCAAAAGCATTTTTTTTACTTTCCTGCTCATTTGTTCTTCCCCATTTGCAGCTTGTTCTCTTTTACCCACACCATCTTTATACCTCACTACCCATTTGTACATCTTCCCTCATACATTCCACACTTCTACTTCCAAGCTAAATTATATTTTAATGCAACCATGAGTACCTGTGCCATGACCGTCATGAGTTGAATAATCTTTCATCCTTGGACTCCTCGTCTTTTGGCAAACACTTTTAGAAGGCTTGCAGAGTGCAGATCCAGCCTGGAAAACAACCGTGACAGGGACTGTTGTAATCCGCTCAAACTTTGTCCTTACCTATAAATATTCACATGCACAGAATTTACACAAACTTTAATTTGTGAGTGTGACAAACATACTTTTCTTGACACCTGCATTCACTTGCTTCTTTTGTTCTAAAAAGAGCAGTCCATTTTGTTTCGAAGTCTGCAATAAGAGGTGATTCGTGGATAACTTCATGCTTTCTCAATGCGAAGTAGTGATGGGAATTCCGGCTCTTTTCAGAGAGCCGGCTCTTTTGGCTTGGCTCACTAAAAAGATCCGCCTCTTTCGGCTCCCAAGTGGCTCTTTAGATAGTTTGTAGCTTAATTTATTACCAAAGTATGTGTAAAATGAATTACTAATGTAAAAACACATAATATCCAATGTTTGTTATTATTAATATGCTTTTTATTTATATACTCACAATGGAACACAGTAAAATCAATTATAAAATACAAAACCGAAGACCGATCTTAATTACAGGTCCAATCTGGTCTCAGGTCTCTGATTATGTGTATTATTTGTAAATTTGCAACTATATACAGTGAAACAAGACATCATCTATATATAGATAGGTATATAGATATTAGGTTAGATTCAACTTTATTGTCATAACACATGTAAAAGTACAACGCAACGAAATGTAGTTTAGCATCTAACCAGAAGTGCAATAAGCAGCAATGCGTCGGAATGTACAATAAACTAAAAAATATATAAATCGGCTCACAATCAGGAACCGGCTCCCGTCGTTCATTTCAAAGAGCCGGCGAACGACACATCACTAATGCGAAGGTCTTGTCCATTAGCACTTTCAGTGCCTGCTCATCGTCCTTCTTTTAACTTCTGAAAGAAGAAATGATCAACAGCACTGGTTGTAAATAGTTTTTTTTTTCTAAAATAACATAGCAAACTGATTTATCCTCATTAGTTGTTTTAAATTATGGTCACAACACCATTGCATACACAGCCTTCTTATACGAATGCTGCAGCGTAATTGCTATGTTTTTAAAATGTGCATAACCTAAGCGACAAAACGAAAAGCAAGGAGTTATCTTCAGACTTTAGCTAACTCAATGCTTAACCTACATCTTATCATTACTGAACAAGCCACGTCACGTCCAGTGTTGTATAAAAGACGCTGCCATTGCATATAGCCTACTGATCGTTTTTTTTTTATTCCACACCTTAAATAGTCCCACTCTAATCACATTTAAAGAATGCAGGTCTAACAGCATGACAATAGTACATAGGTCATAAATAAACAATGAATTTAAGTGTAAGCTAATCTGACTCTTTAGTAATTCATTAAGTAGGCTTACTTCTTAACTTGACGTTCACGTGTAGATCTACCTCAAAATCAACATCACAATACACGTTTTGATGCTTTGCTGCACGGCAACAGCGCTGTGCAAAGTACAGTACTGTATACAGTATAGTGCAAAAGTAGGTATATATAGTCTGTATATATCGATGGAAAAATAAAAATTAGTAATAATTTTGTTTGAATTATGTCAAGTGTTTTCATTCTTTAAAGTAAAGACATAATTTTTTTTCTGGAAAAAAAAGATGCTAGGTCTTGGATTTGCTAAAGCAAGTGAAAAGCTTGTAGCCTATAAGATGCACTTTAAATATATAAATAATGTGAACATTTCATGTTTTTAATCAAATAGAATTCGGCTGCAATGGCGTAAGAGGTAATGACGTGCTTCCCTGTCAATCTTTGTTTCAATAGTTACGAAATAAACAAGTGCTACTTTTAAATCATTTGCTACAGAAATCATAGGCAGTTGCGGTAATGATGTTAACAGTTCAAAGGCAAAAGTGTTATGGATATGAACAAAAATGCTATATTCTCTATCATTGTAAGTTAATTACAACAAGTTATTCAATTAAATTCACTTTAAATTAATTGTTCCCTTTTTATCATTTTATTGTAGCAGAGAAACTTTAAAGTCTAGTTTGGGGACAAAACCAAAGTAACAAAGTAGCCTACTAAGTTACTGATGTTTAAGACATTGAAACAATGGAAATCATAACGATTTTGATGGTTTAGTGATTATGTTTCTTTCGTTTGTTTGATTTTGGGGGTTTTTTTGCAGTAAAAATAAAAATCTTTTCCAGAATGGAATGGCCTATTGGCCTATACGTATATATATATATATACATATATATATACATATATATTAATCATCATAGTACAATAGTGAAGTATAGCCAAGCGCACCAAAGTTATAAACAATAATTAACTAATAAATCAATGAACCAAAAGTGCTATAATGGTGGCAAAATGTAGCATATTACTGTCACAAATTGGTACACATAGAAATCATATGCCATTGTTTTGTGATTTCAGTTTAGTTTTGAGTTTTCAGTTTAGTAATTGTCCCACATATTTGGAAATTCAGTCAAATCGTGGAAATGGCTTTAGTTTTAAGTTTTAACATGTCAGAACATTTGGATTAACAGTGTGGTGTTCGAGCTAAATATACACATAGGACTGGATACTTGAATAACACTGAGATGACAAAATTGTTGAGTAGAGATTTATTTTGTTTAGCTGACAAATACATGTTCGATTGTCAAAACCGACCGTTTCTGCTTGTCACTTTGTTGTTTCCTCACTGTCTAGTAATACTGTTTTCTAAGAGCAGCGATTACTACAGACAAGAATTTCTGCAGCGCTGCCTGCACTTGGGCTGTGAAGCTAGCACCCATGTTAGAGGCAATGACGATGGTGATGCAGTCAGCCAACAGCTGTAAGAAAGAAAAAGAAGGATAAGAAAAAGAACGCTGGTAAACTTTATAGAACCAATTAAGACATAAATAAATACTCATGACGCACACTGAAGTTGTCGGGGTCGACGTTTAGTTTCTCAGAGTTGCAGCACGCTCAGGTCGGAGAAGGTGGCTTTGATATTGTCAATGTTGTGCAGAGCTTTCTCCAGACCACGAACAACTGTCAGACCGTGGGCAGCCACATGAGGTTTCCCCGCGATGGGCAGCGGCGTTTGTACAAGTTTCCAAATTTTACCGAAGTACCTCTGGGTCCATGGGTACCACGACAAGACATCTGCAAGAAAAGCAAACAATACGTTCGCCACACATGTCATAAAAACAACTGATAATTTATTCATCACTATGACCTAAAACTATTAGGTTATTTCACTAATCATACCTTGTCAGCGCCTGTCTTTGACCAACTGAACCATGATCTACCTTGGAGAAGATCTCCTTGATAGTAGCGCGCTCGAAGTCTGTCCACTCAACCATGTTGCTTTCCTTTGAGTTTGCAAAATGCCTTAGTGAACACGAAGCTTTGGTCGCCAGTTTATATATGCATGTCACCACTCCACCCGATGAGATAAGCCTTCTGAAATGGGCTATGGGAGTGGAGTGAGTTTATCAGATATGCATGCTCCCAGTGTTGATCGTGTTTCTAAGAGTGTATGCAGATTTACGTTCGGTAACCTTAACCTTAAACCTAAAGGATGGTACAAATCTTGTTAAAATCATAATCCCATTACATTTGCTCTACAAAGTGACTGACATTTATATCCAAAAGTACGGGTTTCTGTCAATCATGGATGTCATTTAGAACCCGTAGCTTCTTGTCTGGCAATAGCAATATGATTAAAATATAATAAAAATATAAAAATAAAAAATATATTTTTTATTTATTAGTTTGTTTCTTTTTATTGTTTGTTTTACTTATCACGTTGAATTAGTTTCTACATAAAACTGGAAATAAAAGGGATAACAGAGTGAACTCACATATAGGAACTTATTTAGTAACTTAAAACTTATTATTAACTTAGTATTAACTTTTTAAATATTTACGACAAAATGATAAACTAAATTCTGGTACAATATTCAAATTTCCTGGCAGATTAAGTAAGCCCAGAAACACTTTACTTTAAAAGGTCAACAGCACAAAACTTTAAAAAGACAGCATAGCAAATATGTTAAATAAATCCCCCATTCCAATATCAAATTTGAATTCTGGCAGGTGTGCCATAGGCTATTTATTGACAGAATCTAAAGTATATAATCGGTTTTCATAAACACATATAGGCATACTGACACTCACAGAAAACATTTCTTTAACGGACGCATGTTCTTTTGTCTTGACAAGATGCATTAGATTTAACTGCTTAACAAAATACTGTTTTATCAGTTTTTTTGCAGCATCTGGATTTCTCAGGTGAAAGAAGGAGGTATGAAGAAAGAATAAACAAACATATAAGTAAATACATTTACAAATATTAAATTAAGTAATTAAGTTAACATATATTCGGTGCTGGAGTAATGTCGCCACTGCAATCCTTAACGCAGCCCTGGAGTCCTATCCAGTGCTTATGCTTGCACCATGCGCTTTCTGTGGATAGGTACCAAAACTTCCACAATTCTTACCAGGTCAAATCGAGATTAAAAACGAGAATTTTTATACGATATCTAATTATGTCATTTAAATCGAAATATGTAGTGCCTGACATATCTGCATTTAAGATCTGTATTCCATCTCAGTCGTATGTGTTGATTATGTATTGATGACTTGACACACATACGGAAACAAACACACCCACACACACGTTGGGAAGTCATGCATTATGTGTATGCATATTATTAATAAAACAGTAAAGCATTTCCAACTGAGCTAAATGTATAAAATGTCATTCTAATGTACGTCTATGCTTTATTTTCTTTGAGCCAAACATATTGAACAGTTTGAACAGTGTTCTTTGATCCAAATCCCACTGAAGCAGAAAAAAATTAAATAAAATAGGCTACGTGAGAAGAAACCTCCCAACAGTTTCATAAGGCTTGAATGTTATCTCTCACAAGCAGTACAGTCTAATCTTTCATCTTTGAAATTATGTTGTCACATTTCAGAGGTGGATCCTGGGTGTGCCATTTTCGAGACGTTGTATAAAAGTGTGGTTCATACTTGAGGTAGCTCACAGAAGTCCTCTTCAATCTCACAACGTCACCATGAGTCTCTCTGCCAAGGACAAGAGCACCGTCAAAGCCTTCTGGGACAAGATCTCTCCAAAGGCTGCGGATATCGGCGGCGAAGCTCTGACTAGGTTCGTGATTAATTCACTCTTTAACCTCTCGTTGATAAGTAGGCTACCCATTTTGTATTCTGTACTTAAATGCATTGGAATAAGTAATTAAATACGCTGTGTGCCCAAAGGATGCTGACTGTCTTTCCGCAAACCAAGACTTACTTTTCCCACTGGAAGGACTTGAGTCCTGGCTCTGCCCCTGTGAAGAAGCATGGAAAGACCATCATGGCTGCCGTCGAGGAGGCTGTCGGCAAAATCGATGACCTGACTACTGGACTGGCTAGCCTCAGTGAGCTGCACGCTTTCCAGTTGCGCATTGACCCGGCCAACTTCAAGGCAAGTTGCTCCTATCCGTTTACGTGTTATGCTATCAACGCTATCCCCTTTGACTTCCATACGGTCATTTTAACATGTTTTATTATTTGTAGATCCTTTCCCA
>JAJAGP010003897.1:0-62038 GCA_025084515.1 Ancistrus triradiatus | reverse complement strand
TATTAATGAAATAATAAGGTTAAGTATGATTGACTTAGTATATATTACATAAGATACTGGTATATCTGCAGACTAATAGGACAAAACAATGAATTATAAAAGGCAAAAGTTAAATAATTAAGAGCAGACTCCCTTAAAGAGCCAGAATTCGCATCACTACTAAACTTCTCCCTCTACCTGACTCTGACACACAAAGATGGACACACACGCACGCACGAGCACGATAGAGCTGATTTTGGCTGCTTTATTAAAATGAATATACATGCTTCAGTGTTAGATATTAGATAGAATGTTCGCCATAATGTTAAAAATTATACTCAAAACATTCGGGGCTTGCACCGCGGTAAAATGAGCTGGCCACGGTACTGCTGCTGCTGCGTGCGTTTTATGTGTTCCTCTTACCACATGTCGTAAAAAAAAGCGCGTGTTAGGATGAGACTGTTTATATCACGTACACGTTCATTTAAACACACAAATACAATTGTATTATACATACACATTTGTGTTTAAACCTCTCTAACTTTATTGCGTGTACTTTGCCTACACTAAGCTGAGGCTCACACACACTGCACACTGCATTTGCAACTGCACCCAGAGCACGTAGCACAGCCCAGCAGCTGGAGCCTTTTCCTGTCAGCGAGCTGACGCCATTCATATCGGTTCTGTATCTACGTGCAATGCTCTGCAAAGTCCGTGCACCTGTCGCTAAATGGTCCTATATATACGCATTAACAATGAATAATTTCCTAAAACCCACGCTGATTATATATACATATATAACTGCATAGGTAATAACTATACACTAATAATTAAATACATATAACACCGATTATTTGCTGTTAATACGGGTGTGTTCTGTGCCCTCGTGCACGGTACACCAGTGCGATCGCTTTTATCTTGCGTGCACGTTCATTTGAATGCACATATAAAATAGTTTCTAAAATACATGCATTTTACGCTGTGTTTTAGCTGAAATCACTCACACGAATTCTTACTCCTGCAGCAGAGGACCGAATAATATCGATATAGCACAATAACTCTTGCTTTTGTCTTATTACCGAGACAAAAGGCGCTAAAAGCTTCAAAGAACGGCGCGAGACTGCGAACGAGATTTTTTACTTGACCATATAAATCGTCACGTACATGAAATTAAACAGATTTATATATATTTTTTCGGCTTTAGTAGACAGTGATAAGTGACTGCAAGTCTTCCATTTTAAGAAAAAAGCACAGTGCTAAAGCTCAGATAATGCTAAAGCACAGCTAGCTTTCACAGGCTACCAGGAACATATCGGCTGCATTTTAAACAGGTCAATAAACATTAACACAGTTTAGACTTACCGAATTAGTTGAGAGAAGATCAAAATCACAGGATGACTGTAGCTGTCTGTAGGCTGTATAATAAGGGTTGCTTGGGGTTCATTGAAAACTCAGAAAATTCGAAATTCACTAGCAGCTCGTATCAAAGCCTATGTAGCGTAGAAAGGGCTGGAATGTACCTTAACGGCTCAGTTTAAACAGAACTTACTCTGATCTGATTGGACAACATGCTGAGCTGATATTACGTCACTCTGCTCTTCAGAAGCTCTGAAAATGTTCGCCAAATCACAATTAAATGGCTAAAAATACATTTATTATATATTAAGTGTATTTACATAAATTATAGCGAAAGTAAATTTTTTTTGTTTTATAAAACCTATGCAGAGTCTCTGCAGATATCATATACAGTGCCCTCATCATTACAGCTCTCAGTGTGTGCATACCTGCGCATGTGTGAAAAAGTAGCTGTTACGAATTCAAATCATAGGAACTCTGTTAGAATTAAGTATGCCTTTAGTATTATATTTATGTCTAAGGTTGTAACACCTCTCAAACACATGGTCATTAAAGCAGATAATATTTTACATTTCACTTAATTGAAATGATTTTGTGGGGAAGGACCGATAGGTGTCAGAAAAGCTGATCCCAGCCATTCTGTGTGAATGACAGCTGCTCTGTGTGTGGGCGTGGCCTGCATGTGCACGTGTGTGCGTGTGTGAGAGACAGAGGGAGAGACAATGACAGTTACTTTTCAAATCCACACAGCCATATGTTTCATGGAAAATCTGTGCCAGACCTCTCAAACAAACAGTCATA
This sequence comes from Ancistrus triradiatus, assembly GCA_025084515.1. NCBI lineage: Eukaryota > Metazoa > Chordata > Actinopteri > Siluriformes > Loricariidae > Ancistrus > Ancistrus triradiatus. The sequence continues at coordinate 59,902 of JAJAGP010003897.1, read as the reverse complement.
ACTCCAAAAATCATTAACCGATCGCTTATCTGAAAAACTTGTGTGGGAGAGGACCCCTTGCTGATCGCTGTGACATAAAATAGTGTGAATTGATGAGAAAATAAGAGAGTTATGACAAGTTAAATACACAGGAAAATTGAGAAAATTCCAAATCAGAGTTGAGGCAATTATAATGGGGGTCAATGGGAGGAAAATCAATACCTAGTCCCGAACAAATCGTCATAACTCAAAAAATAATTTGTTGAACGACGAGATACTTTGATATCTCATTAAGGGGAAGTATCTCTACCATTTGAAGTTTAAATGGAGTTTCTAGATGAAAGTATAATGATTTTAGACACGTTTGTTCAGTGAAAATGTGAATTAATAAAAATTCCTAAAATCTCAGTTTCAAGCGATTTTGGACCTCTCAAACAAATGGTCATAACTCCAAAAATATTTAACCAATCAAATACCTGAAAGGTTTTTGTGACAGAGGACCCCTTGCTGATCGCTACGATATAAAACGGTGTGGATTGATGAAAAATCCTCAAAGTTATGACAGGTTAAACACAAATGAAACTTTGGAAAAAGCCTCCTCGGAGTTCCGAAAATTAACATGGCTGTCAATGAGGGAAGTTTTAGTCCCTAGTCCCGAACAAATCGTCATAACTTGAAAAATTATTTGTTTAGCAAGGCAATATTTTGATGAGTTATGAAGGGGAAGTATCTCTACCATTTGCAGTTTAAATGGAGTTTCTAGGTGAAAGTATCAGAATTTTAGAGAAGTTTGTTCAGTGAAAAAGTGAATTAATCGATTTTCCCTGAAATCTAGAGTGCACACTCTAGCTTCTGCCGTATTCCATGAATGGAGTGATTTTTAAAGAGTGATAGAAAGTGTTCAAAAAGTGCAATCTGTGCAAAACTTGAGATGAGGGGTCTCGGTGAACCCAGGTCCGACCATGCCGAGTTTCGTGTTTGTAGCTCAAAAATTGACTGAGTTACAGCAGTTTAAAAAAAAATTCCATTCAAGTGAATGGGACATTTTTTCGCACAAATGCGAGTGTAGCGTGCCAATGCAACAACATTTCTCTTAGCTATCGACAAGCACACTTCTCCGGAACATGCCGGATGTTTTGGTGTTTGTCCCGTGTCGATATCTCGAAAACTGTGGCAGGAGATACGCGCAGAAAGTTTGGTGAAATAAAAATAATAATAATAATAAAAATACGAAGAACAATTAGTGTGTCGCTTGCGCGACACACTAATTAAATTATTAATAGGAAGAACAATTTCGTGGCCGTAGATCGACAACTGTCTGATTGACAGTCATTGGCCCACCCAGGGTCCACAGGGCCCACCCGGGGTCCATAGGGGCCCAATGAGCATCACATATCACCTCAGATTGCACCCGGGACCAAGCTTGCCAAATTTCGTGGCCCTATGTCAAAAACTGACTGAGTTATGATTCGTAAATTTTTGGCCCATTCATTTCCTATGGGACAATGTGGACTTTGCGGGGCCCCTGCCTACCAAACTAATAATAATAATAATACGAAGAACACTAATAATTGGAAGATATTATGTTGCTTGCGCAACACACTACTAGTAATAATAATAATAATACTTTCGGATTTCAATAGTGTGATTACCTATATAGGCAACCACACTAATAAACGGAATAATAATACTTTCGGATTTCAATAGTGTGATTGCCAATATAGGCTTGCGCGACACACTAATAATAAAAATAACTAGAGAGGTGCATTTCCTGAAGAAAATGCGAGAGTGACTGCTACTCTTCAATTGCCGACCCTGAGTGTACCTCAAGGTCTCAAAGGGCATGACGTCACCCCAGGGTTCCCCTGGTAGCAAGCGTGCCGAATTTCATGGCCGTAGATTACAAAACTGACTGAGTTATGGTCATTGGCCTGCCAGGGGACCCAGTGCCCAGCGAGGGTCCACAGGGGCCCCATGGGTATCAGATGTCACCTCAGGTTGCACCCGTGATCAAGCCTGCTGAATTTCAATGCCATATGTCAAAACCTGACTGAGTTATGGTCATTGGCCCACCAGGGGCCCCAGTGCCCAGCCGGGGTCCTCTGCGTCCACAGGGGCATTTCATGTCATCTCAGATGCACCCAGGACCAAGCCTGCCGAATTTCTTGGTTGTACTTGAAAAACAGACGGTTACAGTCAAGTCAAGTCAGATTTATTTATATAGCGCTTTTTACAATGGAGCATTGTCTCAAAGCAGCTTTACAAGTTTAGATTATCTCCTAATAACTACGTCCAATCCCAAATTGAGCAAGCCTAGGGTGACAGTGGCAAGGAAAAACTCCCTAGTTCTAGGAAGAAACCTTGGGAGGACCAAGACTCAAAAAGGGACCCAACCTCCTTGGGCGGCGTAGATGATAAATCTAAGAGCGAACTAAAGTCATGGAGTCAAAGTTCGAATAAAATGTGAAGTATTCACATCGACATTCAACTTAAGTGGCCGGGTTTGATGATGATAAATCTAAGAGCGAAACTAAAGTCATGGAGTCATGGTCGAATAAAATGTGAATTATGGACAGTGGAGCTCCATCAGATGAACATCATGTGTGGGGCCGGAAAACTGCCGGAACACACAGCTTGGAAAGGAAAACAGAAAATGTAATTAGTTATTGGATTAAGAGCACAGTGTTTATTAACAAATCACTGATGCCAAGTGTAGCATGAGGACCCCGGCAGCATTAGCTATAGCAGCATAGCTAGAAAGCTAGAAAAGAGGAGAAAATGGTAGGAAACACAGCAAAGAGGGATCACATGAGAACATTGTCAACCCCACGAGCGGCAGACAGACAGCAACCCAACGTCTCTGATCACCATAAGATAAGACTCTTTTGACTATGAACCCCCAGCTCTGCCCTTATTCTAAGGCAAGGATGCATGAGTCAAGATCACGAGGACCCGAAGCCTAGTTCAGCCAGACCGCCCACTCGGACACTCCCGGCTAGCGGACAAGGCAGGCAGGCCAGACATGACTCCAGACTCCGGCCCCAGCAACCCAAGCCATGCAACCTGGTCTAAATCTAGTCAAAAGCCTGCGCGAAATAAGTATGTCTTTAGCCTAGACTTAAAACTTTGGAGGGTGTCCTGAATCTCGAACGAAAGTGGGAAGTTTATCCATAGTTTGGGGGGGCCATGTATGAGAAAGCCTTTCCCCCTGCTGTGACTTTTTTAATTCTAGGGAACTAAAAGAAGTCCTGCACCCTTGCGAACAAGATAGACGAGTTGGATTGTATCCAATGATACTCCAGTTTTATTTCCTCCCGTCCCTCTCTCTGATCTTCTCACTCCCGTCAGGCGCAGCTTTTCTTTCTGGTCTTTTTTTCCCCCCCTTTCTTCCCCCGGTTGGTAACTCGTTTCCTCTCGATCTATTCTTCTTCTTTTCTTCCCCTTCTTATCTGCCTCCCCTCAGATACCACTTATACGTATGCTCTCCTTTACTCAATGCACTCATCCCCCCCCCCGTCCCGCTGTCCCCGTTACTCTGGCATCCCGCGTTCTTGTTTCCGTGGTCCTACTCATTTCTGTTACTTACCCACCTGATTCCTTGTTGACCACGTGTCAGTTAGCCCTGCCTGCTTCCATACGTTGTTCCTTTTTTTTTTCCCATCCTCCTCCTTTTTCCTGCATTTCTCTTTCCTCCTCGGTTATATCTTCCCTACCCCGCTTTTTCTCCCGTTTCTACATGCCCATCTTCCAACGTTTCTTTTTTGCTCCTTCTCCCACAGCCTCCCCCTTTTGCTCTCTCGTACTCCTGTCGTTCCTGGTCGCCTATTATCTTTCTTTCCATTTTCTTCCTTGCTCGACGTCTGTCTAGCTGTTGTGCCCGACATTCTTTCGTCTACTCACCCACTTCCATTTTTCTTGTCTCTCTCTTCTTACCTTGCCCTTTTTTTCGCTTGCACTCCCTTCTCCGCATTTCTTTCATTATTTTTTTTCTGATTGTGTAAAACTCTAAGAGGTCAATCAGATAAATGTGGGGCCAGGCCATGTAGAGCTTTATAAGTTATAAGAAGTATTTTGTAATCAATGACGTGAATTTGACTGGTTAACCAGTGCAGTGATGATAGAACAGGAGTGATATGATCAAATTTTCTAGTTCGAGTTAGCACTCGGACAGCTGCGTTTCTGAACTAACTGAAGTTTATTTATAGATTTACAGAGCATCCAGTAACGTAGGCGTTACAGTAATCCAACCACCTTGAGGTTATAAAACGCATGAACAGTTTTTCTTTCTGCATCATTAAAAGAGAGGATATTTCTAAGTTTTAGCGATATTACGTAATTGAAAGAAAGCAATTCCGAGTAGTGATGCTGCAACAGTGCACATCAAAGGAGAAAGATCTGAATAAATGTGACCCTTAAGTTTTTTAGCAGAAAAAGCAATTAGAGTGATGCTGTAATGTGCACATCAAAGGAGAGATCTGAATCAAATGTGACCTAAGTTTTTTACAGATGGACTGGGCAATACTGGGCAGCCATCTAGATTAGGATAGATGTAGCTAACCTGTCTCTCACAAGCCTTGGGTTCTACTAATAGCACCCTCAGTTTTATCTGAGTTAAGTAAGAGAAAAATTAAATACATCATCCAATCTTTTATTTCCTTTACAACAGTCCTCGATTTGTTGATTGTAAGGCTGGTCATTAGTTTTGGCTGATATGTACAGCTGTGTATCAATCTGCATAGCAGTGGAAATTAATGCCATGTTTACGAATAACTGAGCCTAGTGGCAGCATGTACAGAGAGCATAAAAGGGGCCAAGCACTTGACCCCTGATGGCACGCCATACTTCACTTTTGAGAGCTTAGATCTTAGATTATTTATATGAACAAACTGGTACCGGTCAGTTAAGTAGGATTTAAAATAACCAAGAAAGTGCTGATCCCTTAATTACCTACAGTATTTTCTAGTCTGTTTAGTAAAAACATCATGATCTTTAGTGTCAAATGCTGCACTTAATCTAACAGAAAAGGCGGCGTAGATGATTAAATCTAAGAGCGAAACTAAAGTCATGGAGTCAAAGTTCGAATTAAAATGTGAAGTATGCACGTCGGCATTAAGTGACCCGAGTAGTGTGGGGCATGCAGCGGATGAAAACATGTGTGGGGCTGGAACTGGCACCGGAACACAGCTTAGTAGAGAAACAGGAAAACAGAAAATGCATTAGTTATTGTATTAAGAGCACAGTGTCTATTTACAATCACTGATGCAATGTCAATCACTGATGCCATGTGTAGCATGAGACCCCCAGCAATGCATAGCTGTAGCAGCATAGCTAGAAAGAGGAGAAAAAGGTAGGAAACACAGCCAAGATGGATCACATGAGACATTGGCAACCCCATGGGAGGCAGAAGACAGCAACCCAACGTCTCTGATCACCATAAGACTCTTTGACTGTGAACCCCCAGCTCTGCCCTTATTCTAAGGCAAGGATGCACAGTCAAGCTCACAAGGACCGAAGCCCAGTTCAGCCAGACCGCCCACTCGACACTTCCGGCTTGTGGACAAGGCAGGCAGGCCGGACATGACTCCAGACTCCGCCCCAGTGACCCAAGCCATGCATCCTGGTCTAAATCTAGTCAAAAGCCTGCGTAAATAAGTATGTCTTTAGCCTAGACTTAAAACTTTGGAGAGTGTCTGAATCTCGAACGAAAGTGGGAAGTTTATTCCATAGTTGGGGGGCCATGTATGAGAAAGCCTTTCCCCCTGCTGTGACTTTTTTAATTCTAGGAACTAAAAGAAGTCCTGCACCCTGCGAACGAAGTAGACGAGTTGGATTGTAAAACTCTAAGAGGTCACTCAGATAATGTGGGGCCAGGCCATGTAGAGCTTTATAAGTTATAGAAGTATTTTGTAATCAATGCGGAATTTGACTGGTAACCAGTGCAGTGATGATAGAACAGGAGTGATATGAACAAATTTTCTAGTTCGAGTTAGCACTCGGGCAGCTGCATTCTGAACTAACTGAAGTTCATTTATAGATTTACTAGAGCATCCAGTAAGTAAGGCGTTACAGTAATCCAACCTTGAGGTTATAAACGCATGAACATCATTAAAAGAGGGGATATTTCTAAGTTTAGCGATATTACGTGATTGAAAGAAAGCAATTCGAGTGATGCTGCTATTGTGCGCATCCAAAGAGAGATCTGAATCAAATGTGACCCCTAAGTTTTTTTAATGAAGGACTGGGCAATACTGGACAGCCATCTATATTTAGGATAGATGTAACCAACCTGTCTCTCACAGCCTTGGGTCCCACTAATAGAACCTCAGAGTTTCCTTTACACAGTCCTCAATTTTGTTGATTGTAATGCTATCATTAGGTTTGGCTGATATGTACAGTTGTGTATCATCTGCATAGCAGTGGAAACTAATGCCATGTTTACGAATAACTGAGCCTAGTGGCAGCATGTACAGAGAGAATAAAAGCGGGCCAAGCCCTGACCTCTGAGGCACACCATACTTCACTTTTGAGAGCTTAGATCTTAGATTATTTATATGAACAAACTGGTTTTGTACGGTCAGTTAAAATAGGAATTAAACCAAGAAAGTGCCAATCCCTTAATACCTACAGTATTTTCTAGTCTGTTTAGTAAAACATAATGATCTATAGTGTCAAATGCTGCACTTAAACAGAACAACAAAAGAAACACATCCCTTATCTGAGGACATTAACAAGTCATTTAGTACCCTAAGTAATGCTGTTTCAGTACTATGATGGGGTCTGAAGCCAGACTGAAATGTTTCATAAATTTCATTCCTTTGGAGGTGAGTACAGAGCTGCTGATAGATGGCTTTTTCTAAGATTTTGGACAGAAACGGTAGATTTGAAATTGGTCTATAATTAGATATCACACAAGGGTCAAGATTGGCTTTTTTAATCAGTGGTTTGATAACGGCAGACTTAAAGGATTTGGGCACATAACCAAAGGTAAGGGATGAATTTAAAATACATTACAGTTACGGTCATTGACTCGCCAGGAGCTCCAGTGCCCAGCTGGGGTCCACAGGGGCCCCACGGGCATTACATGTCACCTCAGATTGCACCCGAGACCAAGCATGCCAAATTTCGTGGCCGTGGGTCGAAAACTGACTGAGTTACGGTCCTTGGCCCACCAGGGGCCCCAGTGCCCAGCGGGGGTCCAGAGGGGCCCAATGGGCATCACATGTCACCTCAGAATGCCCCCGGGACCAAGCCTGCCAATTTTCGTATCCATAGGTCAATAACTGACTGAGTTCCATTCATTGGCCCGCTGGGGGCCCCAGTGCCCAGCTGAGGTCCACAGGGGCCCCATGGGCATCACATGTCACCTCAGATTGCACCCAGGACCAAGTCTGCCGAATATTGTAGCCGTAGGTCGAAAACTGACTGTGTTACAGTCATTGACCCCCCAGGGGCCCAATGCCCAGCCGGGGTCATCTGAGGCCACTGGGCCTCACATGTCACCTCAGATTTCACCCAGGACCAAGTCTGCCGAATATTGTAGCCGTAGGTCGAAAACTGACTGAGTTACAGTCATTGGCCCGCCAGAGGACCCAGTGCCCACCCGGGGTCCACAGGGGCCCTATGGGCATCACATTTCACCTCAGATTGCACCTGGTACTAAGACTGCCGAATTTCGTGGCCATAGGTCGAAAACTGACTGAGTTATGGTTATTGGGCCGCCAGGGCCCCAGTACCCAGCCAGGATCCTCAAGGGCCCCATGGGCATCACATCATCTCAGATTGCACCCAGGACCAAGCCTGCCAAATGTTGTGGCCGTAGGTAGAAAACTGATTGAGTTACCCACCAGGGTCCCCTGTGCCCAGCCGGGGTCCACAGGGCCCCAAGGGCATGACATGCTTGCCGAATTTCGTGGCCGTAGGTCGAAAACTGACTGAGTTATGATTCGCTAACTTTGGGCCCATTCATTTGCTATGGGAAATTTTGGGACTTTATAGCGGCCCCTGTGGGGCCGACCGAAAAGCCCTATACAAGCACACCATTCCCGATGCAATGGCGCTGGAACTGGGTCGATATCTCAAAAATTGCGGCAGTTGATACTCGTCGAAAATCTCAGAATGTTCAGAATCGGATAACAATGGTGTGATTGCCTATATAGGCAACCACACTAACTAGAAAGTGCAGTTACTGCAGAAACTGCGAGTGTGTTGCAGCGGTGCGTGCCCCTGCGACATGCATCGGGACCGAGCATGTAGGTGGAAAATCGACTGTAGTCATTGGCCGTTTCTCAATATGCATACTTGTCTGTGCTTGTGTTCTTGTATACTTGTGAAATGTCATCAGTCGCAGCCCAAGTACTGATTCATTTCTAAGGCCGTTTGTCAATATGCGTCTTTCTCTGTGCTTGTGTTGTCGTGTACTTGTGAAACGTCATCAGTCGCAGCCCAAGTACTGTTGCATTTCTAACTTCGCATCTAACCAAGTACGCGCCAAATCCCCGGATGTGTTCTCGATCCGGCCATATTACCGAGGATGCATCAGAGCAGACTTGTGCGGTCTTGAACTGCGAAATATCCCACAATGTTTTTATTTATGCTTAAATGCGATCGGTCCGTTGTTACACGTACATTAAACTCTTCAAAGGACAGTAAAAGATTGGAGCACGTGTTCCAATACTGACAGGCTTAATACAAGATGTTTTAGTATTTTATGTAGGTGTAAAAAGCTGTCACGCCAGCTGAAGCTGACACTCCCCACCATATGTGGTCGCGCTCTCCCGAATTCTAACCACACCACTTCCGTCAGACGGCCATGTTCTTAGCCTATCTAAGCTCCCGCTAACCTACGCGTCTTCGCGAAGTATTGTTTGCCGTTAGCCTACATTACCGAGCTTTCTACTCTTGCTATTTCTGGTTTCCCATGTATGATCTATTGCTCTGTGTTATCATTGCCGTTTCGGATTGTCCCTGTTGGATTTGTTGCTTCTTGTTGGATATACCGATTGTTGAACCTCCGCTCGCCCTACGACTACGCTTTGTCTTTCTGGAATATGTAAATCTGCAATTGATTCCTACACCTTGGTCTCCAAGTGTTCTTTGTGACAGAATACTTCGCCACAACATGGAATCAGCAGGTTTTGAGGCTCGTTTGGCACTGCAAGAACATAAGCTGAATGAACTCGCGCAGCTCATGAAGGAAGTCCTGGCACTATCCACACCGCTTCCGGAACGTTCTGCAGCAGCGGCGCCAGACCCGCCAGCCCCTGATCCAGCTCGAGCCGGCGCCCGAGATCCTCCACGAGTGCTGTCCCCCGTTATGGTTGCCCTACCCAAAAGTTATGACGGCTCTATGGATCTATGTAGAGGTTTTCTCATACAGTGTAGCCTGTATATTGAACATCACTCTGAGCAATTTCAGTCGGATTCTGATAAGATTCATTTTGTCATTTCACTGCTAACTGGGAGGGCTAAAGAATGGGCCACGGTGCTATGGACTCAGGACAGCAAAGTCTTATTATCTGAAACCTTATTCTACTCCCTCTTTAAAGAAGTTTTTGACCACTCTCACGCCGGACGGGATGTGGGATCTAGATTGTGTGAACTCAAGCAGGGCAGACAGAGAGTGGCGGATTACGCCTTGGAGTTCCGTACTGTGGCCCCGGGGAGCGGATGGAATGGAGTGTATGGGGTGCTACCCTGAACCTGGATGCATTCATTTGGCATACCATCATCGTGGACAATCTGCTATGGGATGGTCAAGACCTCGTCAGGAGCACCGATCCAGGGGTTCCATGTACACCGCTGGATACCAAATCCGAGCCCATGGAGCTGGGGAGAGCTCACATCACGGAAGAGGAGCGACGACGCAGGTACAGGGAGAAATTATGTCTCTACTGTGCGGGGACTGGTCACTTACGTGCTTCTTGTCCGAAACAACCGGTGTCCACCTGAGCCCTGGAGGTAAGCCCCATGAACCAACCCATGATCAATACTCTATGCGCATAATCGTTCAGTTGTCCTGGGCTTCAAAATCTACCTATGTTTCAGCGCTCATCGACTCGGGGGCAGCAGGCAACTTTATAGATCAAACCCTGGTCAAGAGACTGGATATTCCGGTAACCCGCAACTCAGTTTCAATGACTTTGAAAGCTGTGGACGGCAGAATTCTGGGGGAGGATTCCGTGACTGAGTGCACGACTGAGCTCAGCATGAAGGTCGGGTTGTTTCACCAGGAGTCTATTTCTTTCTTCGTTATCCCGGCACCCAATGACCTCATCCTGAGGTTTCCCTGGCTGGTCCAACACTGGCCGCACATTGCCTGGGGGGAGGATGACATCAAGAGCTGGGGAGATCAATGCCAGACCTCTTGTTTGATTCTGGCCCTGATGCCCACAGCGCTGGAGGACAACAGGAGCACTGGGATTACCCGGGTGCCGGACTGCTACAGACATTTGGGGCGGGTTTTTTCCCAAGGAGCTTGCTCAGGACTTGCCTCCTCATCAGTCATGGGACTGCTCCATTGACCTGTTGCCGGGCAGCAGCCCACCACAAAACAGGATCTACCCCCTTTCTCCTCTAGAGACGCAGGCATTAGAAGACTTTACGGTTGGGGTTTATTCGTCCCTCCACTTCCCCGGCTGCGGCGAGTTTCTTCTTCATGGAAAAGAAGGATGGGGGCTTACGCCCTTGCATCGATTACCGGGGCCTCAATGAAATAACGATCAAGTACAAGTATCCGTTACCCTTAGTCCTCGCTGCATTAGAACTTCTACGTGGAGCTACCATTTTCACCAAGCGGGATCTGAGAAATGCCTACAATCTTATTAGAATTCGTGCTGGTGACAAATGGAAGACGGCGTTCATCACATCGCGGGGACATTACGAGTACACAGTCATGCCGTTTGGCCTGCCAGTGGCCCCATCGGTATTCCAGGCCTTCATCAACGAGGTACTGAGGGACATGATTGACCAGTGGGTGATTGTGTATCTCGATGGTATTTTGATATACTCTCCTGACCTACAAATGCACATTAGTCATGTTCGACAGGTCCTAACTTGCTTCTTGAACCATAAATTGTTTAAAGCTGGAAAAGTGTGAATTTCATGTCACCTCTGTGTCATTCCTGGGCTATGTTATAGGTCAAGATGGTGTCCGTATGGATGGGGGTAAAGTCAGTGTGGTGGTAGTACAGTGGCCCCAGCCACACACCATCAAGGAACTTCAGATGTTTTTGTGGTACGCTAATTTTTATCGCCAATTTATTCTACAACACAATGAACTTGAAAACATAAAAACTCAGTTCTTACTTCAATTTAAAAAAAGAATTCAACAACAAATCTGGCAAATATTTAGCTAACCTTATTAAGTGTAATAAAGAATAATAATTGACTTAATTCAGAGGACTTGCCATCTGCTGTCTCTGATACTGAGAGGAAGGATGTGATAGATTAACTCAGAGTCTACTTATCCCAAACGAGATAGCAGTAACTTTCATTATATTCACAGAAAATTAGTAAATTGGGAAACGACTCCATCAGACTCCATCATTTATTCCATCAGATAAAGTTGGCTTACTTACTTACAAAATAATGTGTTGTATTACTTTTGTTGCAAGTTGTTTGTCATAACATGAAACTAACCAAAGAAGGGCTCTCTGATTGGATTAGTGTTGCAGTGAAGACTATAAAAATTGATAGCCTAAAATTATTATTAATTATTATAATATATTATGTTATAGTCTTATTCAAACTTAGACAATGTAACTTTTGGAAGCAAATGATGATGATGATGATTCTGTTTAACTTCAGACTATTCAAAATAAAATGTGTTCATTGATTGGGTACTGAAGGGGAAGAGCAGTAACTCATTTTTCGCTGTTACCCAATCTGAGTGTAGATTTTATTTAGTCATGTAGAGAAAGGACTGCTTTATTCTGTTTCAATGGATTGTTGATATCCATTAATGATAAACTGAAAAAAATCAGTTTATAATTAACCAAGATGAGACCGAGATCACTCGTTTATGGACTTGAGTACTTCAACACTAGATTGGATAGCTGTTGGCCCTTTCTTAAACCACACCACCAATATGACAAAATAGACAGTGCTAGAGCTTCATATGAACATGAGTATCACCACTGATCAAGGACAAATATCTCTTTATGAGGCAGAAAAACAAGGCAAGTGTTGGCAAGATGTGATCACAACGATTATTTAATCATTAGAATGGCTATTATTCAGGCTGATTTCATCAGTTCAAAATACTAAATACAGTGGTGGGATGGTGGGAGAGTAGGACAAAGCGACAGACTACAAGGGTTGAGGCCCAGTGACTGAGATAGGAGATTGGGACCTTTCAATTGCAGATATGCACTGTGATCTGATTTAACATCCTTAATCAGGTGCATAATGTGAGCAAAATGAAACGTAGTGTGGTCATTGATCTTCTGCTGCAAACAGAAATGAAACCGAAATGGGAAAATCAAAACAAACAAACAAAGAAGTGTGTGAGGATAGGAATGTGGATATTGTGTTACAGCAGAAGAGGCTTTGTTCAACTCAAAGGCATTTTGCTTTTGAAGCTCCAGATGAGCCAGTTGCAGATGAACTCAAGACACTGGAAACCACTCTCTTTCCCTAAGGTGTGGAAATGGCCCTCGTGAGGGATAATGACTAATAAAAAATAAGCAAGACAAACACAGAATTGTGCAAGAACAGCCAGGACCAAGCTCATCTGAGAAGGAGACACCAGCAAAGAACAAGACTAGACAAAGAAGAAATCAAAAGATCGAGCAATTATGCAGCCAGCTATGGGAGTAGGAAAATGGATAGAGGGAGACTGTGCAGGATAATGTGTGCCAAAAGCAGACCTCTTAACCTCTTTTGAAAAAAGACAAACTATTATTATTGTTATAGTTGATATTATTAATAAAAACAATAAGTATATTCATTTGTATTTATTATTATTACTCATCATTATCATTATTATTACATTTCTGAAAAATCTAAACAAGGGAGTTTAACCCAAACTGAATCAGATGGTTATATCACAGAATAAATACACTGGTTGCTCCTCTTGCCTATAGCACTGCTATATTTATGATCTCTGCTGACGTGGTGAAGCGATTCTTAAAGAATTCTTAGCCTCACCTGGTATTTAATTATACTTTCTTATTTGAAACTATTTTTGCAGATCTTCAGATCCTGCAATTTTTGTCAATGTTGAAAGAGAATAATGACAGGCAGAGCTGTAACGTTTCTGTTTCAAAGCTGCAGCAATAAAAAATGAAGTCTGCATACTGAGGGAGGCATTTAATTTGAGCATGACAATAAATCATGCACACATTAAATGGTGATGATATGAGCAAAAACATTAAAATAAATGATGATACAGCCAAAAAATTACCAATGTGAGCAGAAATTCTTAATCCATTTAACATCCTAATCCCTCCCCACTCCCTACTCTCCCCACCACACATAACCCCAGTCACCCTCTGTAGAGATGGTTTTTAGATTTCTTTGTCTGTATGACCCTCATGTTGGACAGTCTCCTATTTCTCCTATTTCTATATTAGAGCTTCTTTTCAAGAGGAATTCCAGGATGATGGTCTGCACTGTCCATGGGCAAGCACATACAGTGGGGCAAAAAGTATTTAGTCAGCCACTTAATCCTGAACAGAGTCACAGGAGAACTGGTGCCTAGTCAGCGGCATCATGCGCAGTGCATGAACAACCCTAGACAGGGCTACAAATCCATCAAAAGGCACATACACTCAAACATACACACACTAGGGCCACTTTAGTGTAATCAATTAACCAAAAACATGCCTTTGGACTGTGGGAGGAAACCGGAGTACTCAGAGTAAACACATGTGAGCAGGGGGGAGACGCATATCTGCATATTCACAGCATTAGCAAATTGGTTGCATATTTGTCTTTTCATGAAAAACAAACACTGATTGTTTGGAAAAAAAAATTGCATAGTCTTCCTTAATTCTTTCATGCACTAGAGATTAATTTGTAGTCACACTATGTAGTCTCTATTCATATCTTGGTACAAGGAAATGCCATGCTTGTGTATGCACACATGTAGAGTGTGTCTGCAGATGTGGAGTTACACCTGGGTGTGACATATTTGACAGTCGGTGAAGGGGAGTGGGAGGGATGCATTGCTGATAAGTATCATGTCAGACATGATGGCTTGCACTCTTTCTAATGAGGGAGATCCCACTTTTGCCACATCATGTCAGGAATGGCCGATAAATCAGCTGGGCGAAAAATGATATGTTGACAAATGCAGTTAGTTCACTCTTTTAATTGACACTAAGATATGGAAACATTCCTGCTGCCATGAAAAAGGACAATGCAAAGAAAAAGAGGGTAAGAGGAGGATTTAGGAGAAAGCTAAAAAGATGACGAGATTAGGCAGGAAATGCTGGCATATGTTGTCACTGTCTGGGGGTTAGCATTACACTGCTTTCAGACAATGCTATGTTTAGAGGCACATTTACATTTACATTTACGTCATTTAGCAGACGCCCTTATCCAGAGCGACTTACAATTGATACAGTCTTACAATGCAAGCAATTGTAGGTTAAGGGCCTTGCTCAAGGACCCAACAATGGCAGCTTGTAAGAGGTGGGATTTGAACTGTGGACCTTCTGGCTCATAGTCCAGTACCTTAACCGGTAGGTTATCACAGTCCTCTGCACCTTTTTATGGCACTTTCAACTCTGACAGACAGAAACAGCACTAAGCATTGAGGTGTACAGGAAGATGAAGGAATTATTATGTTTTTAAATATATACATATGATGCATTCATGTGTAGATATTAAGGTAAATATAGGTCTATGTTATCTATTTTGCTATTATATGCTAAACATGGCATTTGTAGGTTGACATGGTGTTCTCACAACGTGCTGAATATGACCCAATGCTTTAGGAAGATATTTAAATTATAGCTAGGATATAAACGCTAGTGTATTTTAAAAAACGTTTGTGATGTAACATAAAAAAACATAAAATATATATCTGAACTGCAAATTTTTATACAATAGACTGGTCATCACTGTTCTTAGAGAATTCAGATCTAACCTGAATTCAACATACTTGCTCCAGATAATCAACACACTTATTCAGCCCAGTATAATTAGGTAACTCTTCAGAAGCAAGACCAAATTTTGTATAAAGGTAGGTCTTCAGGAACAGAGCAGATGCTCACTAAACTATACTTAATCCTTACACTGTACTTGCCACAGTGGTCTAGCCATACTAAAGGGTTTCAGATTTTTGTCCCACTAGATGGCAGTGGTATCCATCTATTTTTACCATACCACAACCACATGTAAGGAAAACATTAAAATATATACTTTTCTAAAATAATAATAAACAATAATGTAATCAAAACCAATTATACTTATTTTCATATAAAGACACATTAATCATTATCCACAAGAGAGTTGTTTTTGTACAACTTAGTCTTCGATTTTAAGCATCATTCATTAATGTAAAACTTCAAACTCTATGTAAATGTAAAAGTAAGACTCTATAATGACTGCTTCTTTCTTTTGTGTCAAACATGCAATTTCTATTATAATGATTAACTTTGCCTTGATGACTGAAAAAAAAAAAAACAAGAAAAATCTTTACACAATTTGTTCAGTGCCTTCTACCTTGATCTTTATTGTGTTGCAACTGTACAATTATATAATGAATATTTTACAAGATACTGTATACATCAGCTGTGACACTGGCTGCCAATAAAACTAAAATATTCAGAATTATTCTCAGAAAAATTAAGTTGACTAAAGCTGTGGCTTTCGTGAAGAACACAAAGTGAACTTAAGCCTCAGTTCTTTTATACCTATTGATCCTTTCACAGTCAGTAGTTGTCTCATTTTGCTCACATATGGAGATGTCTCAGCAGGAATTTAACTACATACATGGAACATGAATTAAGTGTATTGGTGTGCAGTCAGTCCAGCATATAATTGTGTATCCGAATATTAGTCTGCTCTCCACAGACTAAATTGGCTTGGTGGTGTCAGTGAAGCCCTGAGGACAGCAGGGCAGCCATTTTTCTGATCTTCTGATCTCTACATATTTCTTTGTCACCATTTCTGTCTCAAACTGGTAACTGGGATAAAACTCTGCTAAACAATACACCACTATTTTGCACGATCCCTAGGCTTAGAGATTTTGTGGAACTGAGCAATTCTGTATATAAACAAATCTGTCTGTCGTGCTACTCTCATAATTATCCTGTCATCAGGCCTGTATGGATGGGTTTGAATGGAATTTTGCCATTCACTTTAGTATTACCTGGTTGCAGACAGAAGTAAATTTATCCTTGTTTCTAATGATGCTGTAGCTAATGATTTTGCATAAGGAAACTGAGTAGCAATCCAGGAGGAGGTGAGGGAGGATTATGTTTTGGATTTATTAAATAGCCATATGTGCACTGTTTAAAAAAACTAAACTCCCTTTAAAAAATAAAACTACTTAACAATGAACTTATATAAAATTCATAACTATAAAAAAATATAAATTATACTAGTGCTGATTAGACAATGATTAAATATGGGTACCATTGTTGAATGACTTCTAATTGATGTGTTTGTGATGCAACCGAGATGGAAAAATGAAAAATTTGCCCATCCACTTTTGACAATGCTCACAAAAAAACCAAACTGTATTGTTTTGATATGGAGTAATGATTTGAGGCGGTACATCATTTGAAGAAGCTAAACTTACAGCAGACTGGCTGTTATTTTCCTGCTGAACAGGAAACAGGGAAGAAATCTCAAAGAGGCAAAAGAACAACCGAGCTAATTAGGTGCGTGGAGCTGACGGAGCGAAGCCAAATGGCTTCCAGCCAGCCCAGCGGAGTAGAGAGACCCCACTATCAGTGGGATCGATGGAGGATACTGCTTCATTAAGGACAGCCCCCATAATAAAGGCGAGAATGTGTGAGAGAGATGCTGCTTAATTAAGCCTATGCTGCAGGATTTAGGATTTAAAAGCAGCCATCCAACAACAGTGGCTCCTGTCATGGGACTGGTCTTCTTCTGTGTGACTACACTGGGTCTTTTCTTAACAAGGAACTTAAATTCCATGTTGTGGTGTATAATATGTTTGTGTGTGTGTGTGTGTGTGCGCCAATGTGCAGGGAAGGGTTGTTGCTGTAAGAGCAAGACTTGCTATCAATGCTAGCAATGACTTGATAATAACTGAGACCTCATAACTGAGTATCATTAGGGATATATGTAATAAAGAATTTAGAAAGATATATAAATATAATTTATCATCAGTTATATGGAAAAATTGTATGTGTGCTCTGTTTAAATGTATACATGTAAATGTATAATGCTCTGTATTAAGTGCAGTGTATACACTATGGGGTTGATAACACATCATATGATTAATCATTATTTTGAGTTTCAACTTGCAAGAAACATTTAAGATACCTAAAACTCACACACGCAAACAAAAGTATGTGAACCTTTGTTTTCAGTATTTGGTGTGACCCCCTGTGCAATAACAGGAACTAAACGTTTACGGTATCTGTTGATCAGTTCTGCACACTGGCTTGGAGGAATTTTAGCCCATTCCTCCATACAGAACAGCTTCAACTCTGGGATGTTGGTGGGTTTCCTCACGTTAACTGCTCACTTCAGGTTCTTCTACAACATTGCGATTGGATTAAGGTCAGTCAAGTCAAGTCAGATCTATATATATAGCGCTTTATACAATGGAGCATTGTCTCAAAGCAACTTTACAAGTTTAGATTATCTTCTAATAACTACGTCCATTCCGAAGTTGAGCAAGCCTATGGCGACAGTGGCAAGGAAAAACTCCCTGAGTGTTATAGGAAGAAACCTTGGGAGGACCAAGACTCAAAAAGGGACGCAACCTCCATGGGCGGCGTAGATGATAAATCTAAGAGCAAAACTAAAGTCATGGAGTCAAAGTTCGAATAAAATGTGAAGTATGCACATCGGCATCAAGTGGCCCGGGTATGATGGGGCTGGAACTGCCGGAACACAGCTTGGAGAGAAAACAGAAAATGTAATTAGTTATTGATTAAGAGCACAGTGTCTATTAACAATCACTAATGCCATGTCAATGACTGATGCCATGTGTAGCATGAGACCCCGGCAGCATTAGCTATAGCAGCATAGCTAGAAAGAGGAGAACTGGTAGGAAACACAGCCAAGAGGGATCACTTGAGACATTGGCAACCCCACGGGAGGCAGAAGACAGCAACCCCACGTCCCTCTGATCAGCATAAGACTCTTTGATGACTATGAACCCCCAGCTCTGACCTATTCTAAGGCAAGGATGCATGATCAATATCACGAGGACCGAAGCCCAGTTCAAGCCAGAAGACCGCCACTCTACACTCCTGGCTAACGGACACGGCAGGGCCAGGCCAGACATGACTCCCGACTTTCCGGCCCAGTGGGACCCTAAGCCATGCCTCCCTGGTTAAATCTAGTCAAAAGCCTTGTGTGAATAGGTATGTCTTTAGCCTAGACTTAAAAATTTTGGAGGGTTTCTGATCTCGCACTAAAGTGGGAAGTTTATTCCATAGTTGGGGGCCATGTAGAGAAGCCTTCCCCTGCAGTGACCTTTTTTAATTCTTGGAACTAAAAGAAGTCCTGTACCCTGCGAACGAAGTAGACGAGTTGGATTGTAAAACCTAAGAGTTCACTCAGATAATGGTGGGGCCAGGCCTGTAGACCTTTATAAGTTTATAGAAGTATTTTGTAATCAATGCGAATTTGACTGGTAACCAGTGTTAGTGATGATAGAACAGATGATATGATCAAATTTTCTAGTTTCGAGTTGCCACCTCTCCCGGCAGCTGCTTTTGAACTAACTGAAGGTTATTTATAGATTTACTAGAGCATCCAGTAGGTAAGGCGTTACCGTAATCCAACCTTGAGGTTTATCAAACGCATGAACAAGTTTTCTGCCATCATTAAAGAGAGATATTTCAAGTTAGGCGATATTACTAATGAAAGAAAGCAATTCGAGTGATACTGCTAAATGTGTGCATCAAAGGAGATATCTGAATCCAAATGTTTACCCCTAGGTTTTTTTACGACGGACCTGGGCAAAAATTAACTGGACAGCCATCTAGATTTAGGATAGATGTAGCAAACCTGTTCTCTCAAATCCTTGGGATCTCTGCCGAACTGCTGATAGAACGGCTTTTCTAATATTTTTGGACAGAAACGTTAGCTTTGAAATTGGTCTATCAATTAGTATCACACAAGGGTCAAGCTTTCTTTTTTTAATCAGTGTTGGGGGGGGGGGGGAATAACAGCAGACTTAAAAGGATTAGGCACATAACCAAAGGTAAGTGATGAATTTAAAATAACAACGCACTGGCTCTATAACATTAGGTAACTTGTTTGAGTAAAACGTGTAGGATTGGATCTAATAAACATGTTGATGGCTTAGACGAGCTGATCATGCGGATGTTCAGTATTAGTAATTGGTAAAGATTCGAGTCTGAATTTCAATCTCATTAAAAGATGTCTTCACTAGTGCTGGCATCTGAAAGGTGGCTGAAATATTTGTGAATGGGATGAGCATTGAGTTTTTTATGCCATTGTTTTTCATGTTTATCATAAGAAAGTCAGGACATCATTACTTTTAAAATTACACAGAATGTGAGAGTCACTTTTTTCCTTGGGTTTTTTTGTTAAATTGGAGACTGTATTAAAGAGAAATCTTTGATTATTCTTATTTTTCTCTATGATTGAAGAGAAGTATGCAGCTTTAGCTTTAGTGAGGGCATGCTTATACTCTGCCATGCTGTCCCTCCAAGCAATCTTAAGCACCTCCAATTTACTATGTCTCCACTTGCGCTCTAGATGCCGTGTTCTTTGCTTTAAGGTACGGGTGTGATCATTATACCATGGTGCTAGCCTTTTTTCCCTAATACGTTTGACCCTAGCAGGAGCAGTCGTGTCCGGGGTTGAGCGAAGCACACATTCTAATTGGTCATTTACACACTCAAGATGATTGATCTCTGTAGGTGTATTAAATTTCAAGTCTGGTAGGTTTTTAATAAACGCAGCTGGAGTAGCAGATGTGATAGTGCACTTGGTGTGATAACGAGGCAGAAGGATTTATTTATTAGAGATAGCTCTAAGCTCTATACTAAAAGATAGTGATCTGAAATCGAATCACTTTGCGGGAAAACATCAAGGTTATCTATATTGATACCTAATGTTAATATTAGATCTAAAGTATGATTACAGCGGTGGGTTGGTCCCATCACATTCTGAGTGATACCCATGGATTCTAAGATGGACTCGAAAGCAATTTTAAGTGGATCTTGCTCATTGTCAAAGTGAGTATTGAAATCACCTACAATTAAAGCCTTATCTGTTGACAGTAGTAAGCTGGAAAGAAAGTTAGCAAATTCCTGAAGAAATTCTGAATAGGGATCTGGAGGGCGGTAAATAGTAATAAGCTGAAAACAGTGTGGTTTTGACTTCCATAAGGATGGATCAGTCACATTAAGAATCAGTATTTCAAAAGAATTAGTAATGGGATTGTAATGGGATTTGTCTTTTGTCTTTGTCAAAAATTGTGGCTATGTCTCCCCCCCCCCCGACCATTAGGACAAGGGCGATTAGCATGACTGTATCCAGGAGTTGAGGCTTCATTTAAGGCTGAATATTCATCAGGTCTAATCCAAGTCTCAGTGAGACAGAGAGCGTGTAAGCGTTTATCAGTGATCATTTCATTTACAATCACTGCTTTGTTTGTAAGTGATCTAATGTTAAGTAATCCTAGCTTTAGTCTAATGTTGTTATTTCTTTGGCTTTTCTGTGTTTATACAAATGAGGTTATTAAAACAGACTTTTTGAGAGCGTTTACATTTAGGGCAGATGCGGGTAACAGACACAGTTTCAGTAATATGGGTTCTGGGTGACGGTGCATGGCTACCAGCAGACAGTTGGTTAAGCTGGTCTGTCTGCTGCCTGACCCCTGCTCTGGATAGTCAGCCCCTAACCAATCGGGATATAAGACTATGGGCAATGTTGCAGGAGATGAGAGCAGCACCCTCCCGAGTGGGATGGACACCGTCCCATCTTAAAAGGCCAGGCTTACCCTCAAAGGCTGTCCAGTTGTCTATATAGCCCACGTTGTTTTCAGAGCACCACTTGGACAGCCAGCAGTTCAGCGACCGTAACCTGCTGTAGGCTTGGTCACCACCCAACCACCTCGCCGCATTGGGATGGGGCCAGAGCCACTCAGCATCGGACATCGCCTTCGCCACGCTAACCACCTCTACAAAATTAGCCTTAGTAATCTCTGACTGATGAAGGCGTATATCATTAACCCCTACATGAATAACTATCCTAGAGAGTCTGCGGCTCTCGAGTTCACTAAGACTCGTTACAATGTCCGGCACTCTAGCTGCTGGTGTCCCTAAAGGGATAGCTAGTTTCACGTGTCGTAAAATAGAGTCACCTATGACCAGAGCTCTTTCAACAGGCTGCTCAGTGGGTGTTTCACTGGGGAGGGCAAACCTGTTGGACACGTGAACAGGTAAAGAGTGGTGCTCTCATGGACTAGCCTTACGACTACGTCGCCGAACCATCACCCACTTGCCCTGCTGCGAGGACTCTGCCGGGGCTGTGGCTCTAAATTCACCTGTGGCATCCAGATCTGCTAAGCTAGGAGCTGAGCTAGCCTTCTCTAATGTCTGGATGCGTGCCTCTAAAACTATAATCTTCTCCGTCAGATTAGCTACAAGCCTACACCTATCACAAGTAAAATTTACACTAATGACAGAGGAAGAATGGCATGTTTAGCTACACTCGGCACAGGGAACAAGCACAGCAGAAGCCATGTTAGTACAATTAATGAATTAAAGGTACTTAGCTTCGGGTGGTGTTGTGGGGTGCTGAGTGAAGATATGGTTCAGCTGCAGCCGATGGTCCAATGCCGTGCTCGATTAAAGCGTTAATACAAGTTAAGTCAATACAAAACGTCACAAAAAACTAAGTCTCAGAAAGAAGGTGGGAAAAGGCTGTAAAAAAGTTAAAAAACCACACACTACTGCAAAAGAAGACGCAACTCTGGTAATTAGCTAATAGCTAATTACTGCAAACACAAGCCAGTATACCTGTAAAGTTACTAAATAACGATTAGCGGCAAAAAAAATATAATCCGTCGGTATGAGAATAAAATGATTAAGATGTTGTAAAAACCTACTATATATACGATTATATATGATACAGCTGCGATCGGGAATTAAAATAGTTCAAAGGTGATAAACTGCTAACAGCTACGAAACGGCGTGCGTCCTGTGTGCAATCGGGAAGAACGAGTCTTGGTTGCCAGATCCTCGCAATCCTCGTGTCAGTGGTCAGCGTTCTCTCAGCCAGGTCAGGACTTTGACTTGGCCATTCCAAAACATTAACTTTATTCTTCTTTAACCATTCTTTGGTATAACGACTTATGTGCTTATGGTCATTGTCTTCCTGCATGACCCACCTTTTGAGATTCATTTCATGGACAGATGCCCTGACATTTTCCTTTTGAATTCTCTGATAAAATTCAGAATTCTTTCTTCCATCAATGATGGCAAGCCGCCCTGGCCCGGATGCAGCAAAACAGGCCCAAACCATGATACTACAACCACCATGTTTCACAGATGAGATATGATTCTTATGCGGGAATGCAGTGTTTTTCTTTCTCCAAACATGACGCTTTTCTTTTAAACCAAAAAGTTATATTTTGGTCTCATCGGTCCACAAAACATTATTCCAGCCTTTTGGCATGTCCACATGATCTTTAGCAAACTGTAGAGGAGCAGCAATGTTCTTTTTGGAGGGCAGTGGCTTTCTCGTTGCAACCCTGCCATGCACAGCAATGTTCTTTTTGGAGGGCAGTGGCTTTCTTCTTGCAACCCTGCCATGCACTCCATCGTTGTTCAGTGTTCTTCTGATGGTGGACTTATGAACATTAACATTAGCCAATGTGAAAGAGGTCTTCAGGTGCTTAGAAGTTACCCTGGGGTCCTTTGTGATCTCACCAACTATTACACGCCTTTCTCTTGGAGTGAGCTTTGTTGGTTGACCACTCCTGGGGAGGGTAGCAATGTTCTTGAATTTCCTGTATTTGTACACAATCTGTATGATTGTGGATTGTTGGAGTCCAAACTCTTTAGAGATGGTTTTGTGACATTTTCCAGCTTGATGAGCATCAACAACTATTTTCCTGAGGTCCTCAGAAATCTCCTTTGTTTGTGCCATGATACACTTCCACAAACGTGTTGTGAAGAGCAGACTGGATCGCTGTTCTTTAAATAAAACAGGATGCTCATTCACACCTGATTGTCATCCCATTTATTGAAAACACCTGACTCTAATTTCACCTTCAAATTAACTGCTAATCCTAGAGGTTCACATACTTTTGCCACTCACTAATATATAATATTGGATCTTTTTCCCCAATAAATAAATGAGCAAGTATAGTACTTTTGTCTCATTTGTTTAGCTGGTTTCTCTTTTCTACTTTTAGTACTTGTGTGAAAATCTGATGATGTTTTAGGTCAGATTTATGCAGAAATATAGATAATTCTAAAGGGTTCACAAACTTTCAAGCAACACTTTCCTTCATATATACTTCATATACTTTAATATTGAAGCTGCACTACAAACGCAGTTACATTCTTATTTGGGGAGGTAAATATATGTGATGTGTGTGTCCACTGCAAAGTCTGTACCAGGCTTTGTTAGGTCTTTCGCCATGCCAGCTAGTAGACTGACCTTGTTGTGCCACCTGCAGGGACTGACAAAGAGAGTGAATGCGCAATATGAAAAGGGGTTCATGCATATTGGAAACCCAGCAGGTTTTAGAGGATAGAGAGCAGGAAAAAAATCTCAAAACCTATTTAAAACACATAATGTATCACCCATGCCTTCTAATCCATATTTTCTTAAGAGCTTTTCAGAACAAATGGCTGCTACTAGACTTTTCATTTGAATGGAATTCATTAATACATATTCAGGCTGCTTTTTGCAGAGTAGTGTAGAGCTCCTCAGGGATCAGTCTCCATTCACTCTTCAGAAGCAAAAATAGGTAGAGATTTTAGGGCCTCTTTATTATTGTAGCACAATCTAAAGGTGCTACCCTGTTTTTAATCTCTGCATTCTGAAATGATGACCTGGTATTTGCTATGACCTGTGTGTTTGCAACATGTCTCTATGGGGATTTGATCCAGTATCTTAATAATTTTGAGTGTTGGTTGTGTTTTCTTTGATTAACTGTTAAATGAATCTAATTTTCTGATTTTTGTGAATGACACAAGCTATTAGGTTTTTATTTAAGATCTCCACCAGTTGGATAACAAAGTGAAAACTATGTCACATCTATAAGTATGTCATGACATAACTTGAAGTAGAACATAAAGAGTAAACCATAAAATGTAAACTCTTTTACTGCAATTTGTATGTATATATGAACAATGATTAAGCCTATGTATGTAATGTATAAGGTAATTTTTCATGTTTCTATGCATGCATAGAGTCAAGTCAAGTCAAGTCAGATCTATTTATATAGCGCTTTTTACAATGGAGCATTGTCTCAAAGCAACATTACAAGTTTAGATTTGAGCAAACCTAGGGCAACAGTGGCAAGGAAAAACTCCCTTTGTGTTATGAGGAAGAAACCTTGGGAGGACCAAGACTCAAAAAGGGACCCAACCTCCTTGGGCGGCGTAGATGATAAATCTAAGAACGAAACTAAAGTCATGGAGTCATAGTTCAAATAGAATGTGTAGTATGCACATCGGCATTAAGTGGCCCGGGTATGATGGGGCTGGAGCTGATGACAGAAGCAGCTTGAGTGAAGCTGCAGCGGATGAACATCATGTGTGGGGCTTGAACTGGTACCGGAACACAGCTCGGAGAGAAAGCAGAAAATGTAATTAGTTATTGATTAAGAGCACAGTGTCCTATTATTACAATCACTTGATGCCATGTGTAGCATGAGGACCCCCGGCAAGCCATATATTAGCTATAGCAAAAGCATAGCTAGAAAGAGGAGAACTGGGTTAGGTAACACAGACAAGAGGGATCACATGAGGACAACGGCAACCCCACGGACGGGAGCAGAAGACAGCAAACCAACAAATCTCTGATCACCATAGGACTCTTTGACTATGCACCGAACCCCCAGGCTCTGCCCCTTAGTCTAAGGCAAGGATGCATGAGTCAAGATTTCAAGAGGAACGAAGCCCAGTTCAGCCAGGGACCGCCCACTCGACACTCCCGGCCTTAAAAAGGACAAGGCCAGGCAGGCCCCAGACATGACTCCCTAGACTTCCGGCCCCCAGTGACCCAAGCCATGCATCTCAGTCTTAAATCTAGTCAAAAACATGCTCAAATAGGTATGTCTTTAGCCTAGACCTTAAAATTTTGGAGAGTGTCTGAGTCTCTACTAAAGCTGAAAGTTTATTCCATAAGTTGGGGGGCACATGTATGAAGAAAGCCTTTCCCCCTGCTGTGGACTTTTTTTTTTCTTAGGAACTAACTAAAAGAAGTCCTGTAACCCCTGCGAACAAAGTAGACGAGGATGGGAATGTAAAAACTCTAAGAGTTCACTCAGATAATGTGGGGCCAGGCCATGGTAAGAGCTTTATAAGTTTATAAGAAGTATTTTGTATAATCAATGCGGAATTAAAACTGGTAAAACCAGTGCAGTGGATAATAGAAACAGGGGAGTGATATGATCAAATTTTCCTAGTTCGAGTTAGCACTTCGGGCCGGCTGCAATCTGAAGTAATTGAAGTTTTATTTATACTACTTTTACTAGAGGCATCCAGTAAGTAAGCAGGCGTTTGCAGTAAATCCAACCTTGAGGTTATAAACGCATGAACAAACAGTTTTCTCTACATCATTAAAAGGAGAGGATATTTCTAAGTTTTTAGCAATATTTACGTAATTGAAAGAAAGCAATTCGAGTTGATTACTGCTAATGTGTGCATCAAAGGGAGGAGATTTGAATCAAATGTGACCCTAAGTTTTTTTTACAGATGGACTGGGCGCAATTACTGGGACAGACATCTAGATTAGGATAGATGTAGCCAACCTGTCTCTCCACTAGCCTTGGGTCCCACTAATAGAACCTCCAGTTTTTTATCCGAGTTAAGTAAGAGGAAATTAAATAAACATCCAATCCTTTATTTCCTTTACACAGTCCCCTCTCAATTTTGTTGATTGTAAGGCTGTCATTAGGTTTGGGCTGATATGTACAGCTGTGTATCATCTGCATAGCAGTGGGAAACTAATGGCCATGTTTATGGAATAAACTGAGCCTTTGGCCAGCATGTACAGAGGAGAATAAAAGCGGGGCCCAAGCACTGACCCTCCTGAGCGCATGCCATACTTCACTTTTGAGAGCTTAGACCTTAGATTATTTTATATGAACAAACTGGGTACCGGTCAGTTAAGTAGGATTTTAAAAAACCAAGAACAAGTGCTGATCCCTTAATACCTACAGTATTTTTCGAGTCTGTTTAGTAAAACATCATGATCTATAGTTGTCAATGCTGCACTTAAAATCTAACAGAACAAGAAAAAAAAGGAACAAATCCCTTAATCTGAGGACATTAAACAAGTCATTTAGTACCCTAATTAATGGGTTGTTTCAGTACTATGATGGGGCCTGAGGCCAGACTGAAATGTTTTTCATAAATATCATTTTCCTTTGGAGGTAACTGCCGAGCTGCTGATAGACACGGGCTTTTTCTAAGATTTTGGACAGAAATGGTAGATTTTGAAAATTGGTCTATTAATTAGAATCACACAAGGGTCAAGATTGGCTTTTTTAAATCAGTGGTTTGATAACGGCAAAACTTAAAGGAATTTGGGCACATAACAAAATGTAAAGGGATGAATTTAAAATAAACTAACACTGGCTCTATAATACTTAGGTATTACTTGTTTGAGTAAAACGTGTAGGAATTGGATCTAATAAACATGTTTGATGATGACCTTAGATGAGCTTAATCAGTGCGGATAGTTCAGTTCTAGTAATTGAGGTAAAAGATTCTAATCTTGATTTACGCTCATTAAAAAACAGATGTCTTCCACTAGTGCTAGCATCTGGAAGGTTGCTGAATAGTTTGGTGATGTGATGAGCATTGGAGTTTGATGCCTAATGTTTTCCTATCTTATCATTAAAAGGAAAGTCATGAAATCATGCTGTTAAAAATTACACAGCAGAGGGGAGAAATCACTTTTCTGTAGGGTTTTTTGTTAATTTTGGAGACTGTAATATAAAGAAGAAATCTTGGATTATTCTTATTTTCTCTATTAATAATTGAGGAGAAGTATGCAACTATAGCTTTAGTAAAGGGCATGCTTTTTTTTACTCTGCCATGTGCTGTCCCTTCCACAAGCAATCTTACACACCTCCAATTTACTGTGTCTCCACTTGCGCTCTAGATGCCGTGTTCTTTTCTTTAAGGTATGGGTGTGGTCATTATACCATGGTGCTAGCCTTTTTTCCCTAATGCGCTTGACCCTAGCAGGAGCAATCGTGTCCAGGGTTGAGCGAAGCACACATTCTAATTGGTCATTTACACACTCAAGATGATCGGGCTCCGTAAGTGTATTAAATTTCAAGTCTGGTAGGTTTTTAATAAACGCAGCTGGAGTAGCAGATGTGATAGTGCGCTTGGTGTGATAACGAGGCAGGAGGATTTTATTTATTAGAGATAGCTCAAATACTAAAAGATAGTGATCTGAAATGAAATCACTTTGCGGGAAAACCTCGAGGTTATCTATATTGATACCAAATGTTAATATTAGATCTAAAGTATGATTACAGCGGTGGGTTGGTCCCATCACATTCTGAGTGATACCCATGGATTCTAAGATGGACTCGAAAGCAATTTTAAGTGGATCCTGCTCATAGAGTGATTTTGCAGACATTATCAATTGCCATTTGCTTTAAAATAATTGCTGTAGAAAAGTGAAATCTCCCAAGAAATATTCAATTGAAGACCCAGTATGAGATCTGTGGTCCAGGAACTGACCCACCTGAACTGACACGCAGAGATGCAGTTGACGGAACCAGTGTTCAAAACACAACACATTCTGGTTTATGCTGGTGGTAGTACATTTAATACAAATGTACTACATTTTTTACTGCTCTGAGCTGCCCAGTGATATTAATGGAATGCTGCTCAAGCATTCAAAAGAAGTCTGTATACTTTGCATTAATTTTGGATAATTGCTTAACTTTAAAACCCATATCAGCTAGATCACCAATATTGCTTTGTTTCGTCAATGTAATACTGCAAGGCTTCTTCCTTTACTCAGTATAAAACAAGCAGAGACTCTAATTCTTGTCTTATTAACTTCAAGACTGGACTACTGCAATGGTCAATTCACTGGCATTCCCTCGAAAACCATGGCTAGAGTACAGTACGTTCAAAACTCAGTAGTCCTTACATAAAGAGATGTGCTCATATCAACTCATCTTTTACAAGCTTTACTGATTACGATTACTAATATAAAACTCTATTTTCATCTCCAAAACTTTTCATAGTCTTGCCCCTCATTGGTTGTGGTCTTTTGGTTTTATGGCTCCATAGTCTGGAACTCACTTCTGCAAAATCATATCAACATTTAAGTCTTTCAAACCACTACTAAAAATGTACCTTTTGTCAAAGTCATACCTTTCTAGGTCTGCTATGGCCTGTTTTTTGTTTTTCTTTTTCCCCTCCACCTTGTGGTTGTTGGTTATTGTATGTATTTGTCATATGTCTGTTATAGAATGTGTAAAGTGCCACTGAGCTTGGAAAAGAGAATATATAAATGAAACTAGACCTAGGTAGGACTGAGCTCTGTGTTTGCATGTTACTTGAATGCATTCATTAACTATGCTATTCTTTGCTTAATTAATTTGTTTAATAACAAATATACCTAGCATGTGGCCGCAGATATTTTTAGATATGCAGAGTATTTGAGAATTAAAAAATGAATGTATCCTTGCAAATCATAATAGCAAGCTCTGGATGTGAGGATACCTTTACAAACCCAGGAGACACATGTATATGGAAGAGTGATTGTACAAAAAGAAAAGAAAAACTATTCATTTACTTTGATCTAAAGGAGGAGTATTTAATAATCATGGAAAGGAGAGAGTAGCATGCTTTGCCAACAATTGGAACTGTCATGGTCAGGGAGATGGGGTGGAATAGCATTGTGTGGTCATACTAAGAAAGAAGGGCTGATTAACAGTGTACCTCTCTAGCTCTATCAACATGAAAATCAAAAGCCCCCAGCCCCCCAACACACACACACACACACACACACACACACCACACAAAGCTTGCAATGCAAATTTATTTGTCACAGTGACAGTATGTCTCAATTAGGGCTGGAACAGATGCTTCTCCTCACCAGACATCTTCATCTCCACCACTGCCTTCCTGACACCCCACCCCCATTACACATACTAGTGAATATATGCAAAACACATAGGCCTCTTGACAAGAAGTGATACCAAGAAAAAGCAGGAGCTCAGATGACTGCATATAACTGAACAGACGAGATGCCTGTCATTATGATACAGGAAGCCTTTGAAGAGTGGCTTAGAGAGAATTAGAAAAAGAAGTGGGTTAACAGAGAGAGAGGGACAGAAGACAGTAGATGCTGTTGCCACAGTAAAGACAACAGTGTGATAATGATAAGAGCTTTTTCTGGACCTTTCTACACTGAAGTGCTTACTAACAATGTGTGTACATATCTCTGTATGTCTGTATGTGCATGTGTGTATGTGTGTGTGGTCTGTGGGCTCAGAAGGTGGCTCAGTGTGGAACATACCCAGGAGGCCAGACACCCAGTAGCTTGCGTGAGCAGGCAGAAAAAAACTGAGCTGACAGGTGAGATGACTGAGATTCTGTTTAATTAATCTTCCAAGTGTTATCAAGAGTGATGAGTCTGGGGAAGAGGAAAAATAGAGAAAGTGTGTGTGTGTGTGTGTGTGTGTGCGCGCGTTGGTTTTTGTGGCTTACGTGGACTTTTCACCTGAATACGTACCGACATTATCAGGACTTTTGCGTTTATGAGGACAGGGCTGGAGTCCTCATAATTCCAGCACTGTAGAAGCACTTATCTAAGTGAGAGAGACTCCCTCTCAAACTTTGGCGACATGTCCTTACACACCATAAAACCATGAAAGTCGCTTTACACAGTGTTAACTCAAAATGCTCTATAGCGCCCCCTGTAGTCTGGTCTCAGACTAGCTCCTGTGTATTGTCAGTGTTAAGATTTGTGACTTCTGATTGGCTGGGCTCTGGACTGGCTTCTCGAGCTGTGATTGGCTAGAAGGTGTGTCAATCAAGCACATATCCTCATATCATTGGACGGAGCATCACCACACCGAGACTGCAGCATGCTGAACATGCTATAATATCAACAACTAAACAGACTGGAAAGTCAGGTAAGTCAAATGGTTTATTAACACTTTAAGGTTATTTCTTTAAGAATTTTTATGTTGTTTAATTTATCAACATTTATAAGTGTATTAGATGTGCTTAAGTGAGAAAATAGTTTTATGTGACGTCTTTTAAAGCCGTTTTGACCAATGACCATGCTGCTAATTTACACTAGCATCTCAATTGGATTATAATGTAATGGTGGCAACAAGCTAACTTTGATATACAATCATTTTACCACACTGGCTTTAATACAACATATAATAATCAGATCTGGCTTGAACCCAGTTCTTTGAATCTTATAAACACACATATTTACTATATTCTTTTAATTTACAGTCAATTCTTTATGTGCCAGTTTAGCCATTCTCTGTTGTTTATGGGGTTTGCTGTGCCTAAATATGTGCCAGTTTAGCCATTCTCTGTTGTTTATTGGGTTTGCTGTGCCTAAATATGTGCCAGTTTAGCCATTCTCTGTTGTTTTGGGGGTTTGCTGTGCTTAAATATGTGCCAGTTTAGCCATTCTCTGTTTGTTTGTGGGCTTTGCTGTGCCTAAATATGTGCCAGTTTAGTCATTCTCTGTTGTTTTGGGGGTGTGCTTATATATGTGCCAGTTTAGTCAAACCCATGTTTGTTTATGGAGTTTGCTGTGGTTGGGTGACTGCCAGTTTAGCCATTTTCTGTTGTCTATGGGGTTTGCTGTGCCTAAATATGTGCCAGTTTAGCCATTCTCTGTCAATGTCCTCTTGCTAACTCACTAAGGCAGCTCAACTGAAAAAGCAGAATGACTTAAAATAATGCCCTATAAGTCTTTGCTGGTCATTAAGAGCTGGTTAGTCTGTACTTGTTATTAAGTCTGTTATGGTCAACACAGGTTTTTTTCTTGTGTTTTTCCAAACTATGCAAAACAAATTAGTTAACCCCATCTCAGATGACAGCCATGTGCACTCATTGACAAAAAAGCACCCAGATAGAAATCAGTCAGATTGCTGCAAAACTCTGTATGCAGTTTTGTCTCAGGCAGATATGTAAATGATTACCAATGTAGTCTGATTAGACACTGGGTCTGACCACAAGACAGCGTAAAAACACAGACCTGGCTTGTAAGCACTCTGTGGTTTATGGGGACCTTGCTGAAATGTATCAGTTTATATTAATGTTAGGCTCTGTGTATTGTGTGTGACAAAATTGTGGTCTTGAGGGACTTCATTTTCTGAAGTTATCAGACATCAGAGGAGAATGGCCAGACTGGTTAGAGCTGATAGAAAGGTAACAGTAACTCAAATAATCACTTACCACCGAGGTATGCAGAAGGGCATCTCTGAATGCACAACACATTGAACCTTGAACGAAAGCAGCAGCAGAATATCACTCTAGGTGCTCCTCCTGTCAGCTAACAACAGGCAAATGAGGCTACAATCCACACATTCTCACCAAAATTGGAGAATAGACAAATGGAAAAACATTGGGAGGTCTGATGAGTCTTGATTTCTGCTGTGATATTCGGATGGTAAGGTCAGAATTTGGCGTAATCAGACTATGTGTGACAGAAACCGTCTATATAAGGATATTAGTACTTACTGGAACAGCAGTGTTTACTAAGATCTTGTGTGTAACAGGTGGTATAGGGCACAGACCTGGTTTGTAAACACTCTGTGGTTTATGGGGACCTTGCTGAAGTGCATCAGTTTATAGTAATGTTAGGCCCTGTGTATTATGTATGACGAAATTGTGGTCTCGAGGGACTTCATTTTCTAAAGTTATAGCCCACGTCAAAGGTTGTCTTATGGACTATTTTCACAGTTTTAGTAACCTGACAACAAAGGACGCTGCCTACAGGATGTTAGCAGGATTTATTTTTTAAAATTCTCAGTCCAGCAGTGACAATGAGGTGTCTAAAAGCTCAAGCAGCACTGCTGATCCACTCCTACTAGCACAACACACACCAGAGGAACTGATTCAACTTTCTGGGATCCAAATGCATTGCTGTGTCTGATCCACTCATACCAGTGCAACACACACTAACACATCACCAGCACATCAGTGTCACTGCAGTGCTGAGAAATATTATTTGATTTGTGCTAGTTCTGTGGGGGTCCTGACCATTTGATGAATTTAATCAATAATAATCATAATACTGATTAGTGCAATTTCCTATTTATAGGCATCCAGAAGACCCAGACAGACAAAAACAGTGCTGCTGTGAGTGTGGTTTTATCGGTAGAGCTGAGGCAAATTCATATAAGGAAAAGAAAGAAGAAAACACTTTGAGATGTCCTGCGACTTACAGAAACAACAATTTCATGTTCTAAATTTATATGGTTAAAGGACAACTATAAATAATGTTTATTTATTTGACCTTATTTATTTTCACTCATCAGTTGGGAGCTACAATGGCAATAAAAAAAAATGCAGTGTTCCTTACATGACTTTTATTTCATTGCAGACAATGTGAATCCCAGATATTTCGTTTTTCTTTTTTTGTTTTGTTTTGTTTTTTGATCAACTTCATTTCATTTGTTAATAAACATCTTTTCCTGCATTTCAGGCCTGCAACACATTCCAAAAAAGTTGGGACGGGGGAAATTTAGACCTAGTAATGTGGTAAAAAAAAATAAATAAATACATGTGATTTCAAACAGATGATGTCAACAGGTGATTGTAATCATGAATTTTGAAACGAAGAATGCCACAACAAAGACCTCGTACTGTTACACACCTTAAGAAGTGTTTGCAGGACAAAATAACACCCAAAACACTCCATCACTTAGTATCCATGGGGCCATCTTTTAAGTGTTGAGAAGGAATGGTAACATTATAAAGTGGTAAATGCTTTATGATCCCAACTTGTTTGCAATGTTTTATAGGCCTGAAATGCAGAAATGGATGTTTATTATCAAATGAAGTGAATTAGATAAGACAAAACATGAAATGTCTTGGGTTCTTACTGTCTGCAATGAAATAAATGTCAAAGAAAATGTAAGACACTGCATTTATTTTTTTAATTTTAATAATTCTTTTTTCCATACCATCACAACTTTTCTTTTGGGATTGTAACACAAAAAACTTGATGGTTTCCCAATATTGTATGTACCTGTTCTGCTTAATCACACGTCTTGACAATGCACCAGGCAGTCATGTTTGTGTTTGTGTATACTCATGTACCAGTAAACCATCTCTGTCCCTCTAATGCTGTGAAATGTCCTTTTTTGTGTATTGTTATTCAGTGTCTTAGTAAAGCAGGTATGAACTTGCAAACCACATTCTTGTCATAGGCGGGAGCTTTTCAGCATGTCCCCATAAGCCAGCTCTCTGTCAGGTTAATATATTAAAAGTTTTATTTTGTGTAGAAGAAATCTAAAGTGATATTTGAGTTCTGCAGTGAAAAACAAATTGTTTGGTGTTTCCAGCAACCTTCTAGAGCAAAGGGAAAGGTGGGTCCCTGTAAGCCACGTTACAAATGGTTTGGCCAGTACAGTCCTCATAAGACATAAAAACCAGTATGTGTGTGTGTGTGTGTGTGTGTGTGTTAGTTTTTGTGACTTACGAGGACTTTTCACCTGATTACTTACCGACATTATCAGGACTTTTGGGTTTATGAGGACAGGGCTGGAGTCCTCATAATTGCAGCAGTGTAGATGCACTTATCTAAGTGAGGTGCACTATAGCGCCCCCTGTAGTCTGGTCTCGGAGTAGCTCCTGTGTATCGGCAGTGTTAAGATTTGTGACCTCTGATTGGCTGAGCTCTGGACTGGCTTCTCGAGCTGTGATTGGCTAGAAGGTGTGTCAATCAAGCACATATCCTCATATCATTGAACGGAGCGTCACCACACCGAGACTGCAGCATGCTGAACATACTATAATATCAACAACTAAACAGACTGGAAAGTCAGGCAAGGAAAATGGTTTAATAACACTTTAAGATTATTTCTTTAAGATTTTTTATGTTGTTTAATTTATTAACATTTATAAGTGTATTAGGTGTGCTTAAGTGAGAAAATAGTTTTATGTGACGTCATGGAAAGCCGTTTAGCCCAATGACCATGCTGCTACTTTACACTAGCATCTCAATTGGATTATAATGTAATGGTAGCATCAAGATAACTTTGGTATACAATCAATTTTACCACACTGGCTTTAATACAACATATATCAGATCTGGCTTGAACCCAGTTATTTGAATCTTATAAACACACATATTTACTATATTCTCTTAATTTACAGTCAATTCTTTATGTGCAAGTTTAGCCATTTTGTGTTGTTTATGGAGTTTGCTGTGCCTAAATATGTGCCAGTTTAGCCATTCTCTGTTGTCTATGGGGTTTGCTGTGCCTAAATATGTGCCAGTTTAGCCATTCTCTGTCAATGTCCTCTTGCTAACTCACTAAGGCAGCTCAACTGAAAAAGCAGAATGACTTAAAATAACACCCTGTAACTCTGTGCTGGTTATTAAGAGCTGGTTAGTCTGTACTTGTTATTAAGTCTGTTCTGGTCAACACAGGTTTTTTTTCTTGTGTTTTTGCAAACTATGCAAAACAAATTAGTTAACCCCATCTCAGATGACAGCCATGTGCACTCATTGACAAAAAAAAGCACTCAGATAGAAATGTCAGATTGCTGCAACCCTCTGTATGCAGTTCTGTCTCAGGCAGGTATGTAAATGATTATCAGTGTGGTCTGGTTAGACACTGGGTCTGACCACAAGACTGCTGCTCTGTAAAAAGACTCTGAGAGCCTACTTTTGGTGAGAGATCGTACAATGCACTCAAAGACATTTTGTCCAGTTGACAGACTTTGACAAGGGGTGCGTCACTGGACTGAGAGAAGTAGAATGGATGTTTTGATGAATTGCCTCCATCTTGGCCATTCTGACCTAGCTGTTAGGAGGTGTTGGGAGCAGTGGTTTTATGGGGGGACCAACACAAAGGTGAACAGTCTCTGGATGGCCCAGACAGACCACCAGTACAGAGGATAGTTTGATCCACTGACAGCAGCAGAAGTCACCTTTATTTGCAGTGGTGTTGTGAACAAGAAACCTGGACTGCTACGGATCCCTACAGTTGGTCACTGCTAGTAGTGATACGAGGGACAATAACAACTCAGCGATATGTGCGGGAAATCTTGTGTTGCTTCTCATGGCAGGGCTTCCAAATGGCATTTTCAGCGTCATAATTCTTAGCCACACACAGCAAGAGTTTCCCAGGAATGTCTCCACCAGATTGAAACACTTCCTTGGCCTGCCCAGTCACCAGATTGATCAACAATCATGCATTCACGGGACCAGCTGGAACACCAGCTTCGGCAAACTGTGTGCAGGATCTGCAGGCCCAAATACAACATCTGTGGCCATACAGTATGTGCCAGAGGATACCATACAGAACCTGTATGC
This sequence comes from Ancistrus triradiatus, assembly GCA_025084515.1. Classification (NCBI taxonomy): domain Eukaryota; kingdom Metazoa; phylum Chordata; class Actinopteri; order Siluriformes; family Loricariidae; genus Ancistrus; species Ancistrus triradiatus. The sequence goes on along the minus strand of JAJAGP010003897.1, from coordinate 24,052 downwards.
CTCCATGCCCAACCATATCTTATCTTTGTATCCAGGCTAGAGGCATCACTAGACTGGTAACAGGGTAACTAGAATGTCCTTTTAACTTTACAGTTATCCTCAATAAACTTATCACTTCACTCTAATTTATAATCACTTACATATATCATCATTACATTCACACATATAAAGATTCATTAAATCCCAACAACACCTTCTTGGTGAGTTTTTTTTTGTCAATGAGTAAACGTTCACACTTTTGTCACCAGGCTATCCTTATAAGGTGGTTGCCCTATACTATTTGTGTGCTCTGAATTAATTTAGTGAATTCATGCATCAGTGCATTTCATGATACAGTGGGGCAAAATAGTATTTAGTCAGTCACTGATTGTGCAAGTTCTCCTGCTTAGAAATATGAGAGAGGTCTGTAATTTTCATCATAGGTACACTTCAACTATGAGAGACAAAATGAGAAAAAAATCCAGGAAATCACATTGAAGGATTTTTAATAAAATAAGTATTTGGTCAATAAATTTGGTTCAACTCAATACTTTGTAACATAAGCTTTGTTAGCAATGACAGAGGTCAAATGTTTCCTGTATGACTTTGCCAGGTTGTAGCCAACTGTAGCTGGTATTTTGGTCCATTCCTCCATGCAGATCTCCTCTAGAGCAAGGATTTTTAGGGGCAACACAGACTTTCAACTCTTTCCACAAATGTTCTATCTGGCTGAGGTCTGGAGACTGGCTAGGCCACTCCAGGACCTTGAAATGCCACTCCTTCGTTGCCCGGTGTGTTCGGGATCATTGTCATGCTGGAAGACCCAGCCATGTTCCATCTTCAATGCTCTCACTGATGGAAGGAGGTTTTGGCTTAAAATCTCACGATACATGGCCCCGTTCATCACGGATCACTCGTCCTGTCCCCTGTGCAGAAAAACAGCCCCAAAGCATGATGTTTCCACCCCCATGCTTCACAGTAGGTATGGTGCAACTCAGAATTCTTTTTTTTCCACACATGGCGAGTTGAGTTTTTACCAAAAAGTTCTATTTTGGTTTCATCTAACCACATGATATTCTCCCAATCTTCTTCTGGATCATCCATATGCTCTCTGGTAAACTTCAGATGGGCCTGGACACTGCAGGATCTGAGTCCCTCTCAGCGTAGTGTGTTATTGATGGTAGCCTTTGTTACTTTGCCCCCCGCTCTCTGCAGGTCATTCATCAGGTCCCTCCGTGTAGTTCTGGGATTTTTGCTCACCGCTCTCATGATCATTTTGATGCCACGGGATGAGATCTTGCGTGGAGGCCCAGATCGAGGAAGATAATCAATGGTCTTGGATCTCTTACAATTACTCCCACATTTGATTTATTCACACCATCCTGCTTGCCTATTGTAGACTCACTCTTCCCAGCCTGGTGCAGGTCTACAATTTTCTTCCTGGTGTCCTTCGACAGCTCTTTGGTCTTGTCCATGGTTGAGTTATAGTCTGACTGTTTGAGGCTATGGACAGGTGTTTTATATACAGATAAAGAGGTCAAACAGGTGCCATTAACACAGGTAACAAGCAGAGGACAGAAGAGCTTCTTAAAGAAGAAGTTACAGGTCTGTGAGAGCCAGAAATCTTGCTTATTTGTGGGTGACCAAATACTTATTTTCCACCATGATTTACAATTAAATTCTTTAAAAATCCTACAATGTGATTTCTTGGATTTTGTTTCTCATTTTGTCTCTGATAGTTGAAGTGTGACTATGATGAAAATTACAGACCTCTCTCATCTTTCTAAGTAGGAGAACTTGCACAATCAGTGGCTGACTAAATACTTTTTGCCCCACTGTAGAAGAGCTTGTAGTTCTACAATTACAGACTACATTACAGACTACTTACTGGAACAGCAGTGTTTAATAAGAGCTTGTGTTTAACAGGTTGTGTAGGGCACAGAACTGGTTTGTAAGCACTCTGTGATTTATGGGGACCTTGCTGAAGTGTATCGCATCTGTATATAATTATTATATTATTATACACACTATCTTACTCTCTCACACTCACTATCAAACTATTAGGCATTCTTGATAGTGAATGCGAGAGAGTTTGATAGTGAATGTAAGAGAGTTTGATAGTGAATGTAAGAGAGTTTGATAGTGAGTGTGAGAGAGTTTGATAGTGAGTGTGAGAGAGTTTGATAGTGTGTGTGAGAGAGTTTGATATGTGTGTGAGAGAGTACGATAGTGTGTGTGAGAGGTTTGATTGTCGTGTTTTCTGATTGGCTTAGATAGTTGTCGTTTTAATAAGCAGTTTTGATTCGCTTATAGTCCATTATGCCCTGCCCCCTCCATGTATGGTTATTTTCCTAACAAGTGGAAATCCCTATAGCTTGCGTTAAACAGAACCAAGAGCTCAGACGCAGATTAATGAGAATGTTGGCCTCCTAACAAACATATTAAATTCAACTAATGACATAAACACTATGGCGACAGCGGCAACAACCAGTACCCAATGCAACTGTTGATGAGGAGACGCGTCGCTTACCACGGTCACGCCATCTGCACTTCGTTAAAGCTCGGTCGTGCCATCTATGAGTTTTAGTGCGTGTCTAAAAGCCCAGATGTGAAGTAGCGTTGGTGAGAAATTTGTCCGTGCTTTCACTCCAGAGATTGAAAATGGACAATTAATTAGTTTTACAGCCTAATAAACATAACTTACAGAGATATAATACACAAAAAAATGTCCAATAAGGTTAGATCTGAATGTAGAACGATCTAAAAAAAGCTGGAAAATCTAGTTTCAGTTAAATCCCACTATATTTTTAAAGTCATTTTCCTGCCTACTTATAATAACAATTCCTTGTGTTTTTACTTTGACAGTATGACGAAATGAGATGGCAAACGTATGCATGTTATTTCAAGTTCCATAAAATAAGTAAATCAACTGTTACAAAATCATTCTACCACAGCTTTGAAGAACACTTACTCTTGTTCTCATGAAATGAGTTTCAAAACTGCTTATTAACACGACAACTCTCTAAGCCAATCAAAAACACGACAATCAAACTCTCTCACACACACTATCAAACTCTCACACACACACTATCAAACTCTTACACACACTATCAAACTCTCTTACACTATCATACTCTTTCACACTCACTATAAAACTCTCTCACACTCACTATCAAACTCTATTACATTCACTATCAAACTCTCTCACACTCACTATCAAGAATGCCTAATAGTTTGATCGTGAGTGTGAGAGGTATGATAGTGTGTGTGAGAGGTATGATAGTGTGTGTGAGAGGTATGATAGTGTGTGTGAGAGGTATGATAGTGTGTGTGAGAAGTTTGATAGTGTGTGTGAGAAAGTATGATAGTGTGTGTGAGGTTTGATAGTGTGTGTGTGAGGTTTCATAGTGAGTGTGAGAGAGTATGAAAGTGTGTGTGAGAGGTTTGATAGTGTGTGTCAGAGAGTATGATGGTGTGTGTGAGAGAGTATGATGGTGTGTGTGAGAGAGAATGATGGTGTGTGAGAGAGAGTATGATGGTGTGTGTGAGAGAGTATGATGGTGTGTATGAGAGATAAGTTTGAATAATGGCCAAAACGTCTTCTCATACATGTGCATGTACATGTGCAAGTGTGTGTGTGTGTGTGTGTGTGTGTGTGTGTGCGGTCACTCACTATTCCTCATCAGGTGACAGTTGTGTACGTACTGTGCTGCTAGTGTGCAGCTCTCTCTGTACTCCCCCAGTAGGTGGGGCAGTTTGTCGGGGGGTGAGAGCTCATTAAAGTTGGGACAGATTTTGTTATATTTGGAGAAGAATTTATTTCTTATGGTTTCATATTTGGTACATTCAGTGAGGAAGTGCCGCTCTGTCTCTACTGTATTTAGTGAGCAGTGCTGACACACTCTCTGCTCCCGGGGCAGCCATGACTGGCGGTGTCGGCCCGTCTCCACGGCGAGGCTGTGCCCGCTGAGTCTGTACCTTGTCAAGGTGTTTCTCATTTTAGTGTCAGTCACCGTGCTCAGATAATCTGCTACAGTGACCTGTCTATTCAGGGTCAGATAGCCCTCCATCTTACTCTGGAGTTTAGTTTGTGTTTCCCAAAAATCCAGATATTTAACTCTGTGTGTGTGTGAGTGTGTGTGTGTGTGTGATCTGGTTCAATCTGGTTGTGTTTTTACAATTCTTCTGATCCTGGGACTTTGTTTTGTCAGTGTTTGTGAGTGCTATGTTGGTGTGTGTGAGTGTTGTGTTGGTGTTGGTGTGTGAGTGTCATGCTGGTGTGTGTTGGTGGTATATCAGTATGTGTGGGTGTAGATGTGTGTCTCAGGACCAGTTGGACGAGAGGACTGGTGTGTCTGCTCAGCTTTTGGTATTACAGTGATTTATAATGGTACGACTCCGGTTCGCTTTCGTTTAGATGTCTTCAGAATTTAATTGCTCTTTTTTGGACGTTTGTAATTTGAGGGTATCGGCCTAATTCTGCCCTGCATGCGTTACTGGTGGTGTTTCTGTGCATCTTTAGGATCATTTTACAGAATTCTGTGTGCAGGGTCTCAGTTGGATGTTTGTCCCATTTGTCAAAATGTTGGTGTGTAAGTGGTCCCCACAATTCACTACGATACAGAGCGATGGGTTCAATCACAGGTTCAAATATTATGAGCCAAATTGGGATTGGGATTTCTATACAGGTTTGTCATTTTATGGCATATAGCGCTCTGCGTGCTTTTTCTCTCAGTTCAGTTCACTAAAGCTGCTTCCGTCATGAGCTCCAGCCCCATCATACCCGGGCCACTTAATGCCGATGTGCATACTTCAAATTTTATTCGAACTATGACTCCATGACTTTAGTTCGTTCTGAGATTTATCATCTACGCCGCCCAAGGAGGTTGGGTCCCTTTTTGAGTCTTGGTCCTCCCAAGGTTTCTTCCTATAACACTCAGGGAGTTTCCTTGCCACTGTCGCCCTAGGCTTGCTCAATTTGGGATTGGACGTAGTTATTAGGAGATAATCTAAACTTGTAAAGTTGCTTTGAGACAATGGTCCATTGTAAAAAGCACTATATAAATAAATCTGACTTGACTTGACTTGACAATGAGGTGTCTAAAAGCTCAAGCAGCACTGCTGATCCACTCCTATTAGCACAACACACACCAGAGGAACTGATTCAACTTTCTGGGATGAAAATGCATTGCTGTGTCTGATCCACTCATACCAGTGCAAAACACACTAACACATCACCAGCACATCAGTGTCACTGCAGTGCTGAGAATGATCCACCACCCAAATATTATTTGATTTGTGCTAGTTCTGTGGGGGTCCTGACCATTTGATGAATTTAATCAATAATAATCATAATACTGATTAGTGCAATTTCCTATTTATAGGCATCCAGAAGACCCAGACAGACAAAAACATTGCTGCTGTGCATTGAGTGCGGTTTTATCGGTTGAGCTTTCATATAAGGAAAAGAAAGAAGAAAACACTTTGAGATGTACTGCGACTTACAGAAACAACAATTTCATCTTCTAAATTAACACAGTTAAAGGACAACTATAAATAATGTTTATTTATTTGACCTTATTTATTTTCACTCATCAGTTGGGAGCTACAATGGCAATTAAAAATTCAAAAATTAAAAAGTGCAGTGTTCCTTACATGACTTTTATTTCATTGCAGACAATGTGAACCCCAAATATTTTGTTATTTTTTTGTTTTGTTTTTTGATCAACTTCATTTCATTTGTTAATAAACATCTTTTCCTGCATTTCAGGCCTGCAACACATTCCAAAAAAGTTGGGACGGGGGAAATTTAGACCTAGTAATGTTGTAAAAAAAATAATAAATACACGTGATTTCAAACAGATGATGTCAACAGGTGATTGTAATCATGAATTTTGAAACGAAGAATGCCACAACAAAGACATTGTACTGTTACACACCTTAAGAAGTGTTTGCAGGACAAAATAACACCCAAAACACTCCATCACTTGGTATCCATGGGGCCAAAACATCTTTTAAGTGTTGTGAGAAAGAATAGTAACCTTATAAAGTGGTAAATGCTTTATAATCCCAACTTGTTTGCAATGTGTTGCAGGCCTGAAATGCAGGAATGGATGTTTATTAACAAATGAAGTGAATTAGGTAAGACAAAACATGATATGTCTTGGGTTCTTACTGTCTGCAATTAAATAAATGTCAAAGAAAATGTAAGACACTGCATTTATTTTTTTAATTTTAATAATTTTTTTTCCATACCATCACAACTTTTCTTTTGGGATTGTAACACAAAAAACTTGATGGTTTCCCAATATTGTATGTACCTGTTCTGCTTAATCACGTCTTGACAATGCACCAAGCAGTCATGTTTGTGTTTGTGTATACTCATGTACCAGTAAACCATCTCTGTCCCTCTAATGCAGTGAAATGTCCTTCTTTGTGTATTGTTATTCAGTGTCGTTGTAAAGCAGGTATGACCTTGCAAACCACATTCTTGACATAAGCGGGAGCTTTTCAGCATGTCCCCATATGCCGGCTCTCTGTCAGGTTAATATATTAAAAGTTTTATTTTGTGTAGAAGAAATTTAAAGTGATATTTGACTTCTGCAGTGAATTTTTTTTGTGTGTGTGTGTTTCCAGCAACCTTTTAGAGCAAAGGGAAAGGTGGGTCCCTGTAAACCACGTTTTAACTGGTTTGGCAAGTACAGTCCTCATAAGACAAAAAAAAACCAGTATGTGTGTGTGTGTGTGTGTGTGTGTGTGTGTGTGCTCGTGTGTATATTACATTGTGGGGACCAGATGCCCCCACAAGACATTTTTGTGAGTGTGGAACTGCTTTTTTACATGCAACTTTCTGTTGAAAAACCAAAATAGACAAAAGATTTGCTTTAGATTACTGAGGTGAAAGTTAGGGATAGTGGTATGTGTAGCATTAATTAGCTACAGTGATCAATATCTGGCACTCTCTGCATCAGATCCCCGTTCATTATGCCCCTCCCCACCGCTAGGGGCAATCTGGTCTGTATTGTTTGTGTTGCTCAAGACCAACAAGAAGGCGGCTCGGCGTCCTCTGAAAAACACGCGATCGCGAAGTAGAAAGAGGGAGGCAATGGCATGAGTGAGGGAAAGTTAGGGAAAGTAAGGCTTATCACTCCCCCGAGGAAGTCCAGAAAATAAACATAAAAAAGAAAACAAAACACTGGCCCTACACTAGTGGCTAGGCCCTAACAAAGGGTTACCTCGGGCCTCCTGACCCTATGAAGAGCTATTGAATTTGATTGCTTTCTAGCATGGTTTTGTTTGGTTAGGGAAACCAGTGGACTGAGTTCATTAAGGGGCTCAGTTTTTGTAGGGTCAGGAGACCTGAAGAAACCTTTAGTCTGGACCTAGTCACTAGCATAGGGCCAGTGTTTTGTTTTCTTATCTATGTTTATTTTCGGGGTTTCCTCGGGAGGGGGTTAAGCCTCGCTCGCGACTGCGAGACTCACCCCTTGTTTCCCTCACTCACGCTGTTGCCCCACTCCTTTTTTTGCGATCGGGGGATATTTGTTCCCTGCATGATCGCGTGTTTTGAAAAGGACGCCGAGCCTTCTTGGTCTCGTCCTTTTTGCCACACTCCAGTGGGTGTTAATTTTGAGTATTTTTGTGGCATGCGCTTGCAGACGCTCCCCTTGGGCTTCCAGCGCTTTCGCACATGTGCGGACCCCTACGCAGCAGTGCCACATCATAAACATGACTGACAATAGCGATGCAGTACGCTTACGGCATGGGTTTTCTTTGTTTGTTTATTTTAGTTTCCTTTTGGTTTATCCTCTTGTTTCTAGCGACCGCGTGCTGTTTGATCGTTTCTGTTTTTGTTAATTCTCTCACCCTTGGATGCTGAGTGCCGTTGTGTACCTGCGCGTCCTGGTAAGTAATGCGAGTCACACTGTGCATGCAATGGGCAGCCGACCTCCCTTTAATTGGGCTCACACGTGTAGGGTGACATCAGCTCCCCTCCCTTCGCTCTCCCTCTAGCGTGAGTCACACATACAGGCCCTCACACATAGAGGCTTGTTGGTTATTTGTTCATTTACCTCTTCAGTGGTCTGGTGGTGCGATCAGTTAAATCACCTATTACTGACCCCTCCGTCGAGGGTTCGATTCCCAGCCACTGAGGCAGCTTTCTTTTTGTATATTTCATTTATTTTGTTTATTTATATTTTGGTTCATTGATTCCATCTGGAGCTAACTGCACTTGGGTCCTAAAACCCATTATTCTCTTGTTTTCACGGTTCGCCTTTGTTTTAATATGGCAAACCGCAACAGAATGGTGCGAGCAGAAATTCACCCAGCGTTAGCTCCTGGGACGTCCTTTATGGAAGTCCCCACTCCTCGTAAGCGGCGTCAGCAATCGCGGGTTGGGTCCCACTTAGCTCTTGGGGGTCTGTCCCTTAACCCTGGCCAGGTTAGGGACCGGCTATTTACATGGAACCAGGCTTTAACCCAGTGTCTCTGGCCAGTCTCTGATTATTATATTTCAGAATTCCACATAGTGGTTAAGGAGACCGGCTGAGACAAGCCCAAGCTTATGACCTTCTTTAAGGGAGGTCTCAGCAAACGACTGAGGTAGGAGCTTGATCTCCTGTCACCTCTGTCCTTCCTGGCAAATGTATTCGATCTGGCAATCTCTGTTAAAGATCGGACCAGACTTGAAGCCAGGGAGAGGGAGGAACTGTCTATGTGGGGTTTTGGTTCCGTACTTGAGCAGTTAGCACCCCGTAGCTCCATACCCGAGCACGCCATGCCCTTAAGCTCTGTATCTGAGCATGTCAGCTCCATACATGAGCAATTAGCACACCGTAGCTCTGTACCTGAACATTTAGCCCACCTAGCTCTGTACCTGAGCTCGCTGTGCCCATTAGCTTCGTAACTCAGCAGTTCACTCCGCCCAGCTCAGTACCTGAGCTTGCCATGCCCATTAGCCTCTCAACTGAGCAGCTAGTGCCACCTACCTCCATTCCTGAGCATATCAGCTCCATACATGAGCAGTTAGCACCCTGTAGCTCCGTACCTGAGCATTTAGCACCGCCTAGCTCTGTACCTGAGCTCACCATGCCCATTATCATTGTAAATCAGCAGTTAGCACAGCCCAGCTCCGTACCTGAGCTTGCCGTGCTCATTAGCCTTGCAACTGAGCAGCTAGCGCCGCCTAGCTCCGTACCTGAGCTCTCTGCACCCACTGGCTCCGTACTTGAGCAATTTGGCTTTATAATTTAGCAACTCGCAACGCCCAGCTCCATACATGAGCTCGCCGCACCCATAAGCTCCGTACCTGAGACAATATTGGCACCTAGACCTGTACATGAGCTCACCACATCCATTACCTCTGCAACTGAGCAGCTTAAGCCATCCAGCTCTGTACCTGAGCACTCCATGCCCATAAGCTCTGTAACCGAGCAAGTAAGCTCCATAACTGAGCATTTAGTGCTGCCCAGCTCCGTATCTGAGCTTGCCATGCCCATTAGCTTCGTAACTCAGCAGCTAACACCACCCAGCTCCGTACCTGAGTTTGCCAAACATTAGCCTCACAACTGAGCAGCTAGCGCTGCCTAGCTTTGTACCTGAGCTCGCTGCACCTATTGGCTCTGTACTTGAGCAATTCGGCTCTATAATTGAGCATCTAGCACCACCCATCTTGGTACCTTAGCGAGTAAGCTCTGTACCTGAGTATTTAGCACCGCCTATCTCTGTACCTGAGCTCGCCGCACCCATTAGCTTCGTAACTCAGCAGCTAGCGCTGCCAAGCTCCATACATGAGCTTGCTGCCCCCATTAGCTCCATAACTGAGGCATTAGTGCTGCCTAGCTCTGTACATGAACTTGCCACTCCCATTAACTCTGCAACTGAGCAGCTTCCACTGCCCAGCTCCATACCTGTGCACGTCATGCCTGTAAGCTCCGTACTTGGCAAGTAAGCTCCATAACTGAGCATTTAGTGTCACCCAGCTCCGTACCTGAGCATGCCATGCCCATAAGCTCCGTACCTGAGCAAGTAAACGCCATACCTGAGCATTTATCATTGCTCGGCTCCATACCTTAGCTGTACCCGACCCCCGCATATCGCTACCAACCCCTGCGCCTATTTCTGTGCCATGGTCACCTTTATTGACCTCAGTGCTAAGGTCCTTGGCATCTGTTTGCCTAGTTAGGTGACTTGCGCTGAACATTTTCATTCGCTTGGCCGGGTCTGGTCCCGTCCTCAAGCTGCCAGTGCCGAGCTCCTCCCTTGAGCTGCCGGCGCCAGGCTCTGACCTTGTGGCTAGTCCCGAGCATAAGCTGTCTATACTGAGTCCTGTTCTGGACACATCCTGTCCCACCTTCCCATTCAGTCCCTTCTCCAAAGTTCCCCCTGCTTATCAGGGCGTCCTATTTCATCAAGTAAGACATGCAACCCTGAGCGCATCTGACAGGCTAGAGGAGATACTGAACATGCTTAGGGTTGTTGGGATGCCCCCCTTGGGGGGGGGGTACTGTTAGAGGTCCTACTTGCTTATTCAACCTACTTGCTGCCTTAACGCTACAGTGGGTTTTGTAGGTGGTATCTTACACTATTTTTACCCCATTAGGAAAAGTGGTAGACCGGTCTCGCATTAGGAGATCGGCCACGCAGAGTTCTGGAGACCTGAGGTAAGGTAGGGATTAGATGTTAGGGTACATTTCCCCAACGGTCTTTATCCTTCTTACACTGGCTTCCGCTGTACTCACACTCTTTTTTGTGCGTTCTGGTGAGTAGTGCTCTCTATTCATCTCCCAAATTAGGAGATGTGTTTTTGGCATCCTGTGTCTTCCAGCGCCACCTGGTATGCTTCATTCACTTCCTCCCTTCCATCATTCAGTGCTGTGAATGCTTTCATTCCATGCTGCCTCACTGGTGCACATGCTCCGCCCCAACAGAATCGTTTTGGTTCTATTGCTCCATCATCATCATAGGATGCTGAGCCAGACTGTGGAGCACTCAATGAAACTGAGGCTAGAGCTAACAAGCTACAAATGTTTTGGGACATTATTTAAGCTGGACTCTAGCCTATGCACATTGCGGGGTATTTTCTATACTTTCGCCTTATGGCTATTGTTGACAGTTCCTACCGTTTCTGGATTAATTTTGTTGACTTCTGTTACCACTTCTGGATTACTCGTGTTGGCGAATGTTACCGTCTCTGGATTATTCGTGTTGGCGAATGTTACTGTTTCTGTTCACTTGTGGTTGCGGTTATTACCACTTCTTTGATTTATTGTGTTTTCTGATCCTGTTCACGCTAGGACTTCTCATTTTGAGGTAAACCCGCGTTTGGGGGTCCTTCTGGCTCCATCCAGAGCCTGTTTGCCGTCTGTGCATACCCTCATGGAACCACTGCCTCCAACACCTCCTAACAGCTAGCTCACAATGGCCTACATGGCAGGTAACTGGGCAAAATGCCTTGTGTCTCGAATGCATCATATAGGCATGTCTAGCACTCAATGATCTTTCACCAACAGTTACACTACCCAAAAATTGCCTCTGAGAGAATTTTCATAGGATAACAGAGGAAGCACTTTTGTGACAAAACCCAGTGTCTAGTCAGACCACATCTGTAATCATTTACATATCTGCCTGAGACATAAATGAATGTCAAGGTTTGCAGCAATCTGACACTTCTATGTGGGTGCTTTATTTTTTTTGTCAGTGAGTATACATACATTCACTTTTTACTGAACACACCACTAAAAAGGTAGACCGACAAGCCTCCACAATAGCTACTCTAAGCTTTTGGCAATTTGACCTGATGAAACAAATGAGTCAAGGAATGGGTTTACATGCACTTAATATTCCAATCATGACTGGATCTCTGTAGTTATCTCATTATTCAAATGGACATGCAAACAGTCTAATCTGATTTCTCAGATCAGATTGACGCTTAGAAATCATATTAATAAATCTGATACAGAGAGATGGATTTTCAGTAGTCAGATTTCTCAGCACATGTATTTCCTTATTCTGATTTCAACCTTTTTCTCAGTCTCAGAAATGCAATTACCATAATCCACGTCCACGAATAACAAATGACGAGGAATACAGCAAAAATCCTCAAACATGTCTTACATAAAGCAAAGAAAAGACTATTCTGATGTGAAAATAGATGTTTTATTGAATGTAGTGCATTCATATCGACACCTTTTATTTTCAAGAATCCACAGTGCATTCTGGGTCCTTACAAAGTGGCATAGTCATTTTGGCCATTTGACATTTTCATCCTTATTTATAATGTAATGCAGAATAAAAATGCATTTTTCAGGTTAAAATAGTTCATAAAAATAATACATTTTATCAAATAATTAAGTTTTGATCATTATTTATTGATATAATGAAGTGTACAGTACTAGTCATTTCCGTTTCATGCACTTCATGCAGGCAGATGTGCAGCTATAGTACTTGAAGTCAACACAGACCTGCTCTGTACAGCTCCTGCAAACTGCTTTATGACATTTCGCACAAATACCTTGAGTTATATTTTGCTTGCAGTGTCTCTCCACTTGGCAGTTTGCTGCTGCTGGGGTAACGGAGTGCTGGTGTTGCGTGTCCTGTGCCGGTTGTGCTTTCATGTGATCTGTAAGAAGTTAGTTTGCTAATTTCATAAAGCTGTATCACTGTATTTGATAAATCAAAAAAAAAAAGTTTTAACAACAACATATGTTGTGTTTACATTTACATTTATAATATTTAGCAGACGCCCTTATCCAGAGCGACTTACATAAGTGCTTTGTATTCTTCCTAGGAGACAGAACCTCATATTAGTACAAGTAAGAAATAACTGAAGAACACAATCCAATTACAACCTACTCGTATCTGGTGTAGAAATAAATAAAACAAGTTTTTTTTCTTTTTAAGGAGGATGTATAAATAAGCAGTTGTATTCACTTCAGTCTTCACTTAAGTGCTGGGTGAAGAGGTGAGTCTTTAGTTGCCTCTTGAAGACAGCAAGAGACTCAGCCATTCATCCAGTGGAAGTTCATGTGTTTGCTGTTAAGCGTCCTTGGGTTCTGTGAATGTAAATTAAACTTATTATTATTATTATTATTATTATTATTATTGGGATGTTTTTTTCAGATGTTTTTTCAGGCTAGAATGACAGTAAAAAACAGCTGACTTTGGGAGACGAGACGCCGTTCGTAAAAGTATACGGACAAAATTGCTGCATTGGTCCTTTGTGGTATAAATGCTCAGATTATTTGTGTGCTTTGTAAAATTTATTTAATAACAATATCAGATAAAAAAATGCTGTAATATAAAGAATAAGTTAAGTAATTGCTTACTTTTAGGGTAGCTCTGCTTACTTTTAGGGTAGGGTAGCCCCCCAGCGCCAGTAAAGTTCCTTCACTTCAGCTCCACTCAAGTTGTTTCCACCATCAGCTCCTGCCCCACCATATCCAAAACACACCAGAGGGCAGTAACTCTCTCCTTCCTCTGGTTGGCTGGGGACAATATGCCACCAAGGACTTTCCCGCCAAGGACTCAAGATGATTCTGTGTTTTGAACTACATAATGCCGATAAGCATATTTTTACGTTATTTTTATTTGAACTATTACTATAAAACTTATTTTTCCAGATAAATTAGTTTCTTTCTTACATTTATCATCTACGCCACCCAAAGAGGATAGGTCTCTTTGAGTCTTGGTTCTCTCACGGCATCTTCCTCATAATGTTTAGGAAGTTTTTCCTTGGTACTGTCGCCCTAGGCTTGCTCAGTTTGGAATTGGCCGTAGATATTAGAAGCTAATCTAAAAATTGTGAAGTTGCTTTGAGACAATGTTCCATTGTGAAAAGCGCTATATAAATAAATCTGACTTGACTTGTTTATGTGATTTGTAAAAAGGAATGCATAAATTCTCCCAGTCCTACTGATTTTCAGGTTACCTTCAGGAGTGTTTTTATCCAATTCTGTTCAATTGTTTGGGTTAGGGTCCTCCAAACACAAAGTAGCACATTTTTGTTCTTAAGTGTTGTGGACAATCTGGATGGTGTTTGCAGTCAACATGGGACTAAATTGGCTCTAAAAGGTCCTACAGTTAACTCAGTGTTTTACTCATTAGTGGTTAATTGTTCTTCGTATTATTTTTATTATTAGTGTGTTGCACAAGCAACACACTATTGTTCTTCGATTTTTAGTTTTCCACCTGATTATCGGTACGTATCTCCTCCTACAGTTTTCGAGATATCGACACGGGACAAACAACAAAATGTCCGGCATGTTCCGGAGAAGTGTGCTTGTTCATAGCTAAGAGAAATGTTGTTGCATTTGCACGTTACACTCGCATTTGTGTGAAAAAAGTCCCATACACTTGCATGGGATTTTTAAAAAAACTGCCATAACTCGGTCAATTTTGGAGCTACAAACACCAAACTCGGCATGGTCAGACCTGGGTTCACCTTGACGCCTCGTCTCAAGTTTCGCACAGATTGCACTCTTTGAACACTTTCTATCACTCTTTAAAAATCACTCTTTAAAAATCACATTCACTGAATAGGGCAGAAGCTAGAGTGTGCACTCTAGATTTTAGGGATTTTTTTATTAATTCACTTTTTCACTAAACAAACGTGTCTACAATCATTATACTTTCATCTACAAACTCCATTTAAACTTCAAATGGCAGAGATACTTCCCCTTCATAACTCCTCAACAGATGGCATCGCTAAACAATCTACTTTTCGAGATATGACGATTTGTTCGAGACTAGGGACTGAAACTTCCTGACTGAAGGGACTGAAGTTTCATTTGTGTTTAACCTGTCATAACTTTGAGCCTTTTTCGTCAATTCACATATTCTTATATACTAGCGATCTGCAAGGGGTCCTCTCTCAAACAAACTTTTCAGGTAACTGATTGGTTACATATTTTTCGAGTTATGACCATTTGTTTGAGAGGTGCAAAATCGGTTGAAAGTCACTCTCAACGCTCTTTCTGTCACTGTTTTCGCGGAACAAACGTTTGTAAAAATCATTATACTTTCACCTAGAAACTCCATTTGAATTTCAAATGGTAGGCAAACTTCCCCTTCATGACAACTCCAAATATCTCGTCGTTCAACAAATTACTTCTCCAGTTATGAGCGTTTGTTTGACACCTCTGAAATGAGAGGCAGACCAAGGACGATTCTCCGTTCCATTCGATTCAAACACACACGCACGCCACGCCCACACACGGAGAGCACATCGCGATGAAAAACGGATTCTTTGAAGTTAGATTTGCATGAATATGTTTAATACGAAGGCTTGATCATTACTGTAAAATATTGTAATTAATTAAACAGTCCAAACCTTTAAGTCGGGATAAACATCACTTGTAATCCACACGAGCACAGAGTAAAACATGGCCGTCACAGCCGGAACGCTCAATTCACTATTGTTCACTACACACTAGCTCCCTTCTACACTCTTAAAGGGCCAGACAGCTCTTATGTAAATCGCATTACAAGACAATTACTTTCATCTAGAAACTCCATTTAAACTTCAAATGGTAGAGATACTTCCCCTTAATGACACATCAAAGTATCTCATTGTTCAACAAATTATTTTTCCAGTTATGACGGTTTGTTCGGGACAAGGTATTGATTTTTCTCCCATTGACCCCCATTATAATTGCTTCATCTCTAATTTGTCTTTTTCTAAATTTTCATGTGTATTTAACTTGTCATAACTCTGACAATTTCTCATCAATCCACACAGTTTTTTGTCATAGCGATCAGAAAGGGGTCCTCTCCCACACAAGCTTTACAGAAAAGCGATGGGTTAATTATTTTTGGAGTTATGACCGTTTGTTTGTGAGGTCTGAAACTGAGATGTCACATGAAACATATGGCTGTGTAGATTTGAAATGTAACTGTCATTGTCTCACCCTCTGTCTCTCTCTCTCACACACACACACACACACACACACACACGCGGACACACACACGCGCACACACACACGCGCACACACACACGCGCACACATGCAGGCCACGCCCACACACAGAGCAGCTGTCATTCACACAGAATGGCTTGGATCAGCTCTTCTGACACGTATGAGAGCCATTGTTTGCATAGTAACACAGAGGGCACAGAGGTACCTGGCAGAACAGTTTTCGCCCTACAGCCATGAAATTTGGCAGGCTTGGTCCCGGGTGCAATTTGAGGTGACATGTAATGCCCATGGGACCCCTGTGGACCCGGACTGGGTACTGGGGCCCCTTGCGGGCCAATGACGGCAACTCAGTCAGTTTTTGACCTACGGCCACGAAATCTGGCAGGTTTAATCATGGCTGCAATCTGAGGTGACATGTCATGCCCATGGGGTCCATGAGGACCCCGACTGGGCAGTGGGACCCCTGGCTTGCCAATGACTGTACCTCGGTCAGTTTTCGACCTACGGCCACAAAATTTGGCAGGCTTGGTCCCAGGTGAAATCTGAGGTGAAACGTGATGCCCATGAGGCCCCTGTGGACCCCGGCTGGGCACTGGAGCCGCTGGCGGGCCAATGAACGTAACTCAGTCGGTTTTCAACATACGAACACGAAATTTGGCAGGGTTAACCACGAGTGCAATCTGAGATGACATGTGATGCCCATGGGGCCCCTGTGGACCCCGGCAGGGCACTGGGGCCCCTGGTGGGAAAATGACTGTAACTCAGTCAGTTATTGATTTATGACCACAAAATTAGTCAGGCTTGGTCCCGGGTGCAATCTGAGGTGACATATGATGCCCGAAAGGCCCCAGAGAACCCCAGCTGGGCACTGGGGCCCCTGGCGGGCCAATGACTGTAACTCTGACAGTTTTTGACCTACGGCCTCAAAATTCAGCAGGCTTGGTCCCAGGTGCAGTCTGAGGTAACATGTGATGCCCATGGGGCCTATGAGGACCCCGGCTGGGCACTGGGGCCCCTGGCAGGACAATGACCGTAACTCAGTCAGTTATCGACCTACGGACACAAAATTTGGCAGGGTTAATCACGGGTGAAATCTGAGGTGACATGTGATGCCCATGGGGCCTATGAGGACCCCAACTGGGCACTGGGACCCCTGGCAGGCCAATGACTGTAACTCAGTCAGTTATTGACCTATGGCCACATCATTCAGCAGGCTTGGTCCTGGGTGTAATCTGAGGTGACATGTCACACCCATAATGCCCCAGACAACCCCGACTGGGAACTAGGGCCCTGGTATGGCAATGACCGTAACTCAGTCAGTTTTCCACCTATGGCCACAAAATTCGGCAGGCTTGGTCCTGGGTGCAATCTGAGGTGACATGTGATGCCCATGGAGCCCCTGTGGACCCCGGAAGGGCACAGGGGCCCCTGGCGGGCCAATGACCCTAACTCAATCAGTTTTCGACCTACGACTACAAAATTCGGCAGCCTTGGTCCCGGGTGAAATCTGAGGTGACATGTGATGCCCATGGGGCCCCTGTGGACCCCGGCTGGGCATTGGGGCCCTTAGTAGGCCAAAGACCATAACTCAGTCGGTTTTCGACCTACGGCCACAAAATTTGGCAGGCTTGGTCCCAGGTGAAATCTGAGGTGACATGTGATGCCCATGGGGCCCCTGTGGACCCCGGTTGGACACTGGGGTCCCTGGTGGGCCAATGACCACAAGTCAGTCAGTTATTGATTTATGACCACGAAATTTGGCAGGCTTGGTCCTGCGTGCTATCTGAGGTGACATGTGATGCCCATGGGGCCCTGTGGACCTCAGCAGGGCACTGGGGCCCCTGGCGGGCCAATGACCGTAACTCAGTAAGTTTTCGACCTACGACTACAAAATTCGGCAGCCTTGGTCCCGGGTGAAATCTGACATGACTTGTGATGCCCATGGGTTTTATGAGGACCATGGCTGGGCACTGGGGCCCCTAGTGGGGCCAATGACGGTAACTCAGTCAGTTATTGACCTTTGGCCGCGAAATTTGGCAGGCTTGGTCTCGGGTGCAATCTGAGGTAACATGTCATACCCTGAGGTGACTACAATGACTACAGTCAGCTTTCGACCTACATACTCAGTCTCTGATGCACGTCGCCAGCGGCATGCATCGCCAGCGGCATGCATCGCAAGCAACACACTATTGTTCTTCGTATTATTATTATTTTTATTATTATTATTATTCCACATGATTTTCGGTTCGTATCTCCTCCTACAGTTTTCGAGATATCGACATGGGACAAACACCAAAACGTCCGGGATGTTCCGGAGAAGTGTGCTTGTTGATAGCTAAAAGAAATGTTGTTGCATTCGCACGCTACTCTCGCATCTGTGCGAAAAAACGTCCCATACACTTGCATGGGATTTTATTTAAAACTGCCGTAACTCGGTCAATTTTGGAGCTACAAACACCAAACTCGGCATGGTCGGACCTGGGCTGACCGACACCCATCACCTCAAGTGTCGGACAGATAACACTCTTTGATCACTTTCTATCACTCTTTAAAAATCACTCCATTCATTGAATAGGGCAGAAGCTAGAGCGTGCACTCTAGATTTCAGGGAAAATCGATTAAGTCACCTTTTCACTGAACAAACGTCTCTAAAATCCTGATACTTTCACCTAGAAACTCCATTTAAACTGCAAATGGTAGACATACTTTCCCCTTAATCATTCATCCAAGGATGGCATCGGTAAACAAATTATTTTTCGACTTATGACGATTTGTTCGACACTAGGGACTGACACGTCCCTCATTGACAGCAATGTAAAATGTGGGAACGGCGACGCGCCTTTTTTCAAATTTCATTTCTGTTTTAACCTGTCCATAGCTTTGAGGCTTTTTCGTCAATCCACATCATCTTATATTCTAGCGATCTGCAGGGGTCCCATCTCAAACAACCTTTTCAGATAATTGATTGGTTACATATTTCTGGAGTTATGACCATTTGTTTCAGAGGTTCCGAAATCGCTTGAAAGTCACTTTGTACACGGACTTTTTCGCGGAACAAAACGTATGTAAAATCATTATACTTTCACCTAGAAACTCCATTTAAATTTCAAATGGTAGACATACTTCCCCTTCATGACACGTCCAAATATCTCGTCGTTCAACACAAATTACTTCTCCTGTTATGAGCGTTTTGTTGAGGGCTGCACGAAATGCACGAATGCGATTCAAACACATACGCAGGCCACGCCCACACACGGAGAGCACATCGCAATGAAAGACGGATTCTTTGAAGTTTAGATTTTGCATCAATATGTGTAATATGAAGGCTTCATCATCACTGTAAAAATATTGTCATTAATTAAACAGTCCAAACCTTTAAGTCGGGTTAAACATCACTTGTAATCCATACGAAGCACAGACTAAAACATGGCCGGCACAGCCGGAAACGCTCAATTCACTACTGTTCACTACACACTAGCTGACTCCTTCACTCTTAAAGGGCCAGACGCTCTTATGTGAATCGCATTACATGACAATTACTTACATGGGCTTTACTAAACTGTAAACTCAGTTACTTATTGACCCTATGGCCACAACACATTCAGCAGCCTTTGGTCCCAGGTGCAATCTGAGGTGACATGTGACATCCATAATGCCCCAGAGAACCCCGGCTGGGCACTGGGGCCCCTAGCGGGCCAATGACCGAAACTCAGCCAGTTTTCGACCTACGGCCACAAAATTTGGCAGGCTTGGTCCTGGGTGAAATCTGAGGTGACATGTCATGGACATGGGGCCCCTGTAGACCCCGGCTGGGAACTGGGGCCGCTGGCGGTCCAATGACCGTAACTCAGTCGGTTTTCAAACTATGGCCACAAAACTTGGCAGGGTTGGTGTAGGGTCAAATCTGAGGTGACATGTCATGGCCATGGGGCCCCTGTGGACCCCGGCTGGGCACTGGGGCCCCTAGCAGGCCAATGACCGTAACTTAGTCAGTTTTCGAGCTATGGCCACAAAATTTGCCAGACTTCGTCCAACGAGAAAACTGACATGACATGTGATGCCCATGGGGCCCCTGTGGACCCCAGAAAGACACTTGGGCCCCTGGTGGGCCAATGACCGTAAGTCAGTCAGTTATTGATTTATGACCATGAAATTCGGCAGACTTGGTCCTGCGTGCTATCTGAGGTGACATGTGATGCCCATGGGGCCCTTGTAGACCCCAGCAGGGCACTGGGGCCCCTAGCAGGCCATTGACCGTGACTTAGTCAGTTATTGATTGATGACCACGAAATTCGCCAAGCTTGGTGCTGCAAGCTATCTGAGGTGACATGTGATGCCCTTGTAGACACCAGCAGGGAACTGGGGCCCCTGGCGGGCCAATGACCGTATCTCAGTCAGTTTTCAACCTACCGCCACAAAATTTGGCAGGGTTGGTACCGGGTGAAATCTGAGGTGACATGTGATGCCCATGGAGCTCCGGTGGACCTTGGCTGGACACTGGGGCCCCTGGCGGGCCAATGAATGTAACTCAGTCGGATTTTAACCTACGGCCACAAAATTTGGCAGGCTTGGTACTGGGTGTAACCTGAGGTGTAATCCATGGGACCCCGGTGGACCCCGGCTGGGCACTTGGGCCCCTGGCGGGCCAATGACTGTAGCCCAGTCAGTTTTCGACCTATGGCCACGAAATTTGGCAGGCTTGGTCTCGGGTGCAATCTCAGGTAACATGTCATACCCTGAGGTGACTACAATGACTACAGTCAGCTTTCGACCTACATACTCGGTCCCTGATGCACAAGGCCGGGGGCATGCACCGCCGCAACACACTCGCAGTTTCTGCAGGAACTGCACTTTCTAGTTATTATTATTATTTCACCTGATTTTCGGTTCGTATCTCCTCCTACAGTTTTCAAGATATCGACACGGGACAAACACCAAAACGTCCGGCAAGTTCCGGAGAAGTGTGCTTGTCGATAGCTAAGAGAAATGTTGCTGGATTCGCACGCTACACTCGCATTTGTGCGAAAAAATGTCCAATTCACTTGAATGGCATTTTTTAGAAAACTGCCTAACTCGGTCAATTTTTGAGCTACAAACACGAAACTCGGCATGATCGGACCTGGGTTCTCCGAGACCCATCATCTCAAGTTTCGGACAGATATCACTCTTTGATCACTTTCTATCACTCTTTAAAAATCACTCCATTCATTGAATAGGGCAGAAGCTAGAGTGTGCACTCTAGATTTCAGGGAAAATCGATTAATTCACTTTTTCACTGAACAAACTTCTCTAAAATCCTGATACTTTTACCTAGAAACTCCATTTAAACTGCAAATGGTAGAGATACTTCCCCTTCATAATTCATCAACAGATTGCATCGCTAAACAAATTATTTTTCGAGTTCTGATGATTTCTTTGAGACTAGGGACTAAAACTTCCCTCATTGACAGCCATGTTAATTTTTTAAGTCCGAGGAGGCTTTTTCCAAAGTTTCATTTGTGTTCAACCTGTAATAACTTTTAGGCTTTTTTGTCAATCCACATCATCTTATACCGTAGCGATCAGCAAGGTGTCCTGTCTCAAACAAACTTTTCGGATAATGGATTGCTTAAATATTTTTCGAGTTATGATCATTTCTTTGACAGGTCCAAAATCGCTTGAAAATGAGATTTTAGGGATTTTTATTAATTCACTTTTTCACTGAACAAACGTGTCTAAAATCATTATACTTTCATTTAGAAACTCCATTTCAACTGCAAATGGTAGAGATACTTCCCATTTAAGCCCCATTTGTTTGAGAGGTGCAAAATCGGTTGAAAGGTACTCTCAACGCTCTTTCTGTCACTGTTGTCGCGGAACAAACGTGTGTAAAATCATTATACTTTCACCTAGAAACTCCATTTAAATTTCAAATGGTAGACATACTTCCCCTTCATCACACCTCCTCGTCGTTCAACAAATTACTTCTCCAGTTATGAGCGTTTGTTTGACACCTCTGAAATGCAAGAAGGAAAAGCTCAGACGCGCTCCTGTTCGATTCAAACACACACGCAGGCCACGCCCACACACGGAGAACACATCACCATGAAAAACGGATTCTTTGAAGTTAGATTTGCATGAATATGTTTAATACGAAAGCTTGATCATTACTGTAAAATATTGTAATTAATTAATTAACAGTCCAAACCTTTAAATCGGGATAAACATCACTTGTAATCCACACGAGCACAGAGTAAAACATGGCCGTCAAAGCCGGAAACGCTCAATGCACTATTGTTCACTACACACTAGCTTTCTTCTACAGTCTTAAAGGGCCAGACAGCTCTTATGTAAATCGCATTACAAGACAATTACTTTCCATCTGGAAACTCCATTTAAACTTCAAATGGTAGAGATACTTCCCCTTAATGACACATCAAAGTATCTCATCGTTCAACAAATTATTTTTCGAGTTATGACGGTTTGTTCGGGACTAGGTATTGATTTTCCTCCCATTATAATTGCTTCAACTCTGATTCGTCTTTTTCACAGTTTTTCTGTCATAGCGATCAGCAAGGGGTCCTCTCCCACACAAGCTTTACAGAAAAGCGATTGGTTAATTATTTTTGGAGTTATGACCGTTTGTTTGAGAGGTCTGAAACTGAGATTTTACATGAAACATATGGCTGTGTAGATTTGAAATGTAACTGTCATTGTCTCTCCCTCTGTCTCTCTCACACACACACACGCACATGCAGGCCACGCCCACACACAGAGCAGCTGTCATTCACACAGAATGGCTTGGATCAGCTCTTCTGACACGTATGATAGCCACCATTACTATGGAATGACAGCACTATCTTTAATACGAGAGCAAAAAATCATAAAGTGACTTTACATCGAGCGACAACAACAACTGTACATTCCAAAGCAGCAGCGCGTTTCAGTTCTTTGCGCGTTTCGTTGATTATTAGGTCCATTGTTTGCATAGTACCACAGAGGGCACAGAGGTACCTGGCAGAACACTTTTCGCCCTACAGCCATGACATTTGGCAGCCTTGGTCCTGGGTGCAATCTGAGGTGACATGTGATGCCCATGGGACCCCTGTGGACCCCGGCTGGGTACTGGGGCCCCTTGCGGGACAATGACCACAACTCAGTCAGTTTTCGACCTATTGCCACAAAATTCAGCAGGCTTGGTCCCAGGTGCAATCTGAGGTGACATGTGATGCCCATGGTGCCAATGAGGACCCCGGCTGGGCACTGGGGCCCCTGGCGGACCAATGACCGTAACTCAGTTTGTTATTGACCTATGGCCACGAAATTCGGCAGGTTTGGTCCCGGGTCCAATCTGAGGTGACATGTGAAGCCCATGGGGCCCCTCTGGTCCCCTGCTGTGCACTGGGTCCCCTGGCATCCCAATGACTGTAACTCAGTTTTTCGACTATGGCCACGAAATTCGGCAGGCTTAGTCATGGGTGCAATCTGAGGTGACATGTCATGCCCATGGATTCCCTGACAGCCCTGGCTTGGGAGCAGGGCAGCTGCCGGGTCATCGACCGTGACTCAGTCGGTTTTTGACCTACGGCCATGAAATTCGGCAGGCTTGATCCCGGATGCAATCTGAGGTGACATGTGATGCCCATGAGGCCCCTAAGGGCCACGGCTGAGCACTGCGGCCAAACGTTTTGTAGTTCAGCAGGCTTGGTCCCGTGTGCACCCTGAGGTGACTACAATGACTGCAGTCGGCTTTCGACCTACATACTCGGTCTCTGATGCACGTCGCAGGGGAGCGCAACACACTCGCAGTTTCTGCAGGAACTGCACTTTCTAGTTAGTGTGGTTGCCTATATAGGCAACCACACTATTGAAATCCGAAAGTATTATTATTCCGTTTATTATTATTATTATTATTATTATTCCACGATTTTCGGCACGTTTCAACTGCCGCAGCTTTCGAGATATCGACCCCGTTCCAGCGTCATGGCGTTGGGTCTGGTCGGGAATGGTGTGCTTGTATAGGGCCCGCCGGGCGGACTTTGGGGGGCCCCGCAGGGGCCCCGCAAAGTCCGAATTTTCCCATAGGAAATGAATGGGCCAAAAGTTAATGAATCATAACTCAGTCAGTTTTCGACCTACAGCCACGAAATTCGGCAGGCTTGGTCCCGGGTGCAATCT